>QJSC01027993.1:144306-208125 GCA_003697955.1 Calidris pygmaea | reverse complement strand
CTGCCCAGGGAGGTGGTTGAGGCACCATCCCTGGAGGTGTTCAAAAGACGGGTTGATGTAGTGCTGGGAGGTATGGTTTAGCGATGGTTACTCCTTGTTTGTTGTGCGGGTGTCTATTTTTGTCAGTTAGGTTGACGGTTGGACAAGATGATCTTTAAGGTCCCTTCCAACCTAGAAGATTCTGTGATTCTGTGATTGTGCGATAGGACAAGAGGAAATGGCCTCAAGTTGCACCAGGGGTAGTTTAGATTGGATATTAGGAAAAAAATTTACACTGAAAAGGGTTATTAAGCCTTGGAACGGGTTGCCCAGGGAAGTGGTTGAGGCACCATCCCTGGAGGTATTTAAAAGATGGGTAGATGTAGAGCTTAGAGATAAGGTTTCGTGACGGTTTTGTCCATGTTGGGTTGATAGTTGGACTCGATGATCTGAAAGGTCCCTTCCAACCTGGGCAATTCTATGACTCTATGATTTACTATTTCTCCCCAGATCCCCAAGTGCTCCTATGTCTAGCACAGAAACAAGCAAGCTCTGTTACCTTCTAGGGATTAAAGCCACTCAGGTTGCTCTTTAGTGCCCGATTTTTTGTTTCCCTCTATTTAAAAATAGGCAGGGTTTGACATTTTCTGGACTTCTAGAGACTTCACAGTCCTTTAAATGCTCTCGGAGATCAAAGCTAACAGCATTGGTTTCTCTAATCCCTGTTCATGGTCCTCCCAGTCTTCTGGGGAAAATACCTTCAGGTCAGGCTGACTTGAAACAACCTTCTGCTCTAAACACTTGCCTGTTGGGTGTCTTCCCTCTTTGTGAGGGGCCAGCCAAGACCCAAGAGTCCTTCGCTCTCCAACATTTGCAATACAGAGCTTGTGGGGCCAGTGCTTCTGCTATTTCCAAGCTAGGTACACGTGGTCAGGCTCATGCTAAGAAGAACATTATGACCAACGTACAGAAGTCTCACCGTAGAATAACCCAGTCCTTGGTTTTTATCTTCCTACTATGTCACTTTTACAACAGGAGTCACTCGATGGCCCAGCATGTGCCATCAAAATTCAAGCAAATCATAAGCCTGAATCACAGAATGGTTTTGGGTTGGAAGTGACCTTAAAGACCATCTGGTTCCAACTTCCTTGCCACGGGCTGGGACACCTCCCACTAGACCCACAAAGCCCCCTCCGACATGGCCTTGAACCCCTCCAGAGATGGGGCAGCCACAGCTTCTCTGGGCAACCTGGGCCAGGCTCTCACCACTAAATAAAAGAACAAAGAAAACAAACAAAAAAACCCAACAAAACAAATCAACCCTAAAATATGATGCCACTGCAAAGTCTTTACTGTCCTTTTTACCTTTGAAGGAAATGAGGTGTTTCTTTATCACTCCCAGAGCCACCGACGGCCGCTCTGGGGCGGGAAGCACCGAACTGGGAACCGGAGCCCATGGCTGCTGTCCCCGGCAGAGGGTGGCCGGTGGCAGAAGGTTCCCGTGGCCGTGTCACCGCGGGGTTGTTCTTCTCCTCCTGCTCAAGAGGTAACACCAAACCCAACCCGGGGCGCAGGAGCCCCCTCCCCGGGCGGGCGAGGGGCAGGGGGGGGGGCTGGCCCGGGGTGGGCGGCGGAGGACGAGCCGTTAATCCCCGGCTTTTTTTGGGTAAAGCCCCGGCCTGACCGCACTCACCTCGGCCACCGGGAGAGCTCGGGTACCAGCGGGGCTCGGTCCCACGAAGAGCATCCCCCAAGGAGGGGGGGGAGCGTGTGTCTGGGGGGGGGGCGCTCCTCTAGGGCTGGACGTGCCCCTCACCCCCGGGACAGAGGGTCCCCGGGCGGGTCCCCCAGCTCTCCCGGGGCTCGACGGAGGGCAACGGGGCCGGGACACCGGCAGCCTGCCCCCCCTCTCCCTCCCCCCCCCCCCCCAGCGCCCCATAAGCCGCTCGGTGACCCAGTTGGAGCCGCGGGGGCCACCGGCGGGCGGGGGCGGGCGGAGGAGGCTCCTCCCCGCTCGGCGGAAAGTTTGGGGCCGGCCGGGCCGACGGCGGAGCCTGGCCGCGGGGCTGAGCCGGGCGGCGGCGGCGGCGGCCGGGGGGGCTCCCATGCTCCGGGCTGCCGGGGCGGCGGCGCCGGGGGGGCCATGGGGAACGGCAGCGCCGGGCCCTGCAACGGCACCGCCGCGCTGCCGCCGCCGCCGCCGCCACCACCCCCGGCGGGGGGCCACAACGTCGCCGCCCTGGTGCTGGGCATCCTCCTCATCCTCCTCATCGTGGGCGGCAACGGGCTGGTGTGCCTCAGCGTCTGCACGGAGCGGGCGCTGAAGACCACCACCAACTACTTCATCGTCAGCCTGGCCGTCGCCGACCTCCTGCTCGCCCTCCTCGTCCTGCCCCTCTACGTCTACTCCGAGGTGAGAACTGCCCCGGGGGAGGAGGGGGAGGGCCGTCGGGGCACCGGTGGGACCGGGACGCACGGGTGGGAGCGGGGCTTGCGGCTTTTGTGCCCGGGGATCCTGAAAGTTCCAGGGCTGCGGGGTGGGATCGGCGAAAGACCGAGTGCCGAGGGTTTAAAACCCTTCTCCGGCTTTATCCCTCCGGGTCGGGGGTGTCCCCGCCGCTGTCCAGCCCCTGCCCTCCAGCCCGGTCCCCCCGGGGATCCCGGGGCCGTTTTCCAACCCCCGCGGCTCTTCCCCCCGCGGCCCCGCTGCCGCCCGCGGCGTTAACCCCCCCCAGGACCGGGAGTGATGGAAGCGGCAGCCGGTTTAGGGCAAGTCCCGGCGTCTGCCGGGCTGCGAAGGCACCGAGGGGAGAGGATGCACCGGGGGGGTCCGCCCCGGGCCGGGTGGGCAGCTCTGGGGAGCCCCTGCCTGGCACACCCCCCAGGTTGCCCTCAGGAAATGGTTAGAGAGGGGTAGAGGGCTCCCGTGCTGTGCTCTGGCTGCAGGGTTGGGTGATGAAGGGAGATCTTTAGCCAGGAACCAGGTTTCCGTGTGGAGCCGAGCAGGGGAAGCTGGCTTTTTAGGGAGCCAGGTGGGATTTGGTCACCCTCCATCAGGGTGGCTTTGGTGGGGCTGCTGAGGGGCTCCTCCGGGCAGGTTCTGTGGCTCAGACAGGCCTGACCCTGCGTGCGGTGGTGGTCATGGAGGGCCACCTTGGGGGGCTTTGGGTAAGGCTTTCCGTTCACCCCCAAAACCTGTTGACCCCCAAAACCTGTTCACCTCCGAGACCCGTGACAGCTGAGGGAAAGCAAAACGGCAGCTCCCGAGGCTGAGGGGTTTAGCGCCTCTCTCTGTATCAGGGAGAGAAACACTCAGTGCCAGGGGATTGATAATGCAGGGAGATCGTGGGGGGATTTGTTGGACTGGGGTGAGGAGGCTCGTTAGAGCCCGCCCATTAGCACCAGCTCAACTGGATGAAAATGGGCCAAAGTAGCAGTTGGTTTGCACCTGCCCTCGGGGTGGCTGGTGGTGTGGAAGAAAGAGGGGTCCTCGTCATTCCAGATGTGGGGAGAGCTGGGACGCAGCCTCGTGCAGAGTGAGCAGCCCCTGCGAGCTGTGGTCTGGGGGGTGACGGTGGTGTCAGACGAACCTGCATCTTGTGGTAGCCACATGATTTGTGAGGTGGTGGCTTTAGTGCTTCCTCAGGGAGTGCCAGGGGCTGGCCCCGTGCGTGGGACCGGATGGTGTTCCCATCCCTGAAGGCTCACACAAGAGCACACCCACGGTGTTCAGGCTTCAGCATCTCCCCTCCTCTCCCGGGGCTGCTCTCAGCGCCTGACCAGGATGGGCCTCGACTTCCTTAAGCACTGCCGGCTGCAGATTAGAGCTTAGGATGCTTTTAGCCTCTCTACCTGGTCCTCGGATTTTGCAGGACATCGTGACCTCTCTGGGACAGAGGTATTCTGCAGGGACAGGTTCATCCGGGGACCCATAAGAAGAACAGGAGCATTCGATTCCCTGCTCTCTTTCCACCCCCCTGAGAGGAGCTGTTTGTTTTGAGTGGTTTTGCTCGTCCCTTGTTAACTCAGTTTTGGTGGTTAGAAAACCTCTGTCTTCATGATTCTTCACAGTTACTTCTCGCTAATTGGAATTCCCTTTTCTTCTTGCTCTTTCTGTTGAGTCTCCGTGCCCCCAGACCCACCGAGTGTGGTCTCCCATGGGGTCTCCCATGGGGTTTCCTCCAGCCCGCAGGCTTGAGTTGTGCTGGCGCATGGGAAACGTGGATTAACCTACTCTGGGGTACCTCTGAAAACACTTCCAATTGGGCATGAGGATTGCGGGGCATTCCTTGGGTACCACAGACATCCCACAAGTTCTGGATGCTCAGAGAAGGCGTTCAGCCCTGTGTGAGCTTTAAAACCCCTTCTGTGCTTTACCTGCGGTGACACTTGGTGTGTTCACTCCCGTAGCTGTTCATAAACATCAGGGCTGAGGGGGAATTCCGTGTCTCTGCACCCGGGATATTCAACGACAGGGAATGAAGGTGGCGTGTGACAGAATTGTCTTTCCCTCCGACTTCTGCAGCCCCTGCAAGAAGGCAGGCTTTCAGAGACCCTGGAAAAAGAGCCGGCACCGGGGTCTGCACCCCTCTGGTCACGCAGAGGTGCTGTACAGGGAGGGAGAGAAAGGCAGCACCGTGGAGCCATCGGTCTCCTCCAGCAGGCAGCGGGATTTGCTGAAGCAGGACCCGCTTTGTGCCTGGAAGTTTCTCTCTGGGCTCAGAGAGTTCATTTTTAATAATCTCCTCTGTGTTAGAGCAGGATTTGCAGCTCCTTTTGTTCCGAAATACGCCAAGGAAAAGCGAGAGTAGCCATTGAGTCAGTGCCAGGGCATAGAATTTTTGTATTTTGGGGGTTTTTTTATCTTTTTTTTCCTTTTCTTGGTGGCAAAAGTGAAAACTGTAGATGGGGGGGTGCAGAACATAGTGACTGCTGCAGCTTCAAAGTAGCTTGATTTCAACGAGCATCCTGTACCGTTGCATCCAGGCACTGACAACGTGGCACAGACACCCCTGAATGTTCAGTTCAGCCTCCATTCTCGGTGTGGGATTTTTCGGTTGGTTGGTTTTTTTAACATTAGCACAGCTCCTGACGGAGTAAAGGTGGACTTTGAGGGCTTATTGGGAAACTTGAAAACCAGCTGAGAGTGTGGTTTTTGGCTTCTTAGCAGGAACTGAACAATAAACTCTGACCACTTCTTTCATCCAGCAGGAGACAGTTAGTCATCTCGTGGAGATGTTTTTTCCTGCGAGATGGCTTCTTGTGTTAGGTTTTTGGAAACATCCCTCCCAGTCAGGGCTTTAGAAGACGGCTGGAGGGATTTAACTTTTGAGGTGACATCTGACATCCCCGCAGAACAACAGGTCTCCCAGAGGCTTCAGTGGGGATGGGATTCCTTCCTGTGAGATGCGGATTATCCTTTGCTGCTGTTCGCAGGAGCCTGAGCACAGTGGGAGAGGCCTTGATCTTGCCTGTTATTTCTGGTTGTTACGAAAGCTTATTCCGACGCGTTAGCAGCATTTGTTGACACCTACTCTCCTTTTGTACTTCTGAAAGAGCCAACTTCTTGTCTCAGCTAACGTCCATGGCGAGGATTCCGAGGTCTTGGCTGCAGGAAGCCAAACTCTGTGTTAGTTCTCTCTGGATGTCCCTTGTTTGTACCTGCAGGGATGGAGGATGGCTGAAAGCAGGTGCCAGACGAGGGGGAAATTGGTGTGTGCGATCCCAGCTCTTTCTTTTCTGTACCATTTCACAATCGCTGCAGTCCTGACTGGAGCCGGGGCTTGGCAGAAGATCGGGGAGATGGGACCATCCACCGCAAACTTCCCCTGGTCCCGTCCTGTCCATCCACCACCATGGTGCGATGGCCTTGTGATGGTGAGGAGGAGATGATGGCCATTAGTCCTGGCCAGTTGTGGCCCTGTTGCAACCAGTATAGAAATGAACAGTCCTTGGTTGAGAGAACTTTCTTTGAAAATGGGGCAGTGTTGTAGGAAATCAGCATCTCCCGCGGAACCGGAGCCGTGTGGCTCTCCAGGCATGCAGGGAAGCCTGTAGACATCTTCTCCCCACAGACCGGCCTTCTCTGTGCGAGATGAGTCCTGCCCTAAATCTCTCTCCAGGGTTCACTGGGCATCGCTGGGGGTTCTTCAGGCTGTACTTCTTTCCTCATCAATTTGTCCTGTCAAATTGACCTGCCTTAGCAGCTCCAGTTCAGGCTCGGAGCCTTAATGAGAAGGAGTGTTAGAAGCGATGGGATGAAGCTGGCCTTCCATAAATCCAAATGTTGCTGTCATTCGTCAGTTCTGATCCTTCACAACCTGCTGTAACCAAGAAGCACCCTATGGATGGGAAGGGAAGAGCTTTCCACTGGCTTAAAGCATCTGTTTCCAAACTGAGCAGCCCCAGAGCCTGTAGAGGTGAATTCCTGCCGGGGCAGTGTTTACAGCCAGCTGCTCTTTCGTGGAAACACTCCATCTTTAAAGAAAACCAGGTGAACTCCTGTGCCCTGCTCATTGCTCATTCTCTTTGGAGTGCTGGCTTGGGTGGAGGTGGATTAGTGCCCTTTGCCTCGTTAGCTGCCACGCGGCGGTGATGGAGCCGAGGGGGAGGTATTGGTGTGGACGCCGGCAGTCATGTCCCAGATCTCAGTGGGGTGATGCCTTCCACTGAACGTGGTCAAACACGGAACAATGTTATTTATTTAATTGTTAATTACCACACAGCAGGCTGCCCTGACATGCTGAAGGCGTTTATCTTCCAACTTGCTCGGGAATCTCAGCTCTTAGCAGCGTGACAGGGAGAGGTAACAATCCATGGGGAAGGTGGACCTCTTGTCTGCGGCAGCTTTGTCCTTCTGATGGGAGTGCAGTGCTCTCCTAGCAATCAATCCAGTGCCAATAAGGCAGGAATGGTGGGAAGGAAGGGGAAGGGGGTGGCCTGGGGCACTTCCAGGGGTCCATGATAATTCCCCAGAAGAAAAGCCCAGCTTTTGTGTGGAGAGAGGCCAGGAGAAGACACCAGAGTCTGCCTGGAGCACTGATGGCAATGAGAATGGGGGCTATCGCTCCCCGGAGGCAGTGAGGACACATGAGAAGGCAAGAGCTACGAGGTGCCGTGGAGGTGCTGCAGGTGTCTTTGGGCTCTGATGGCTTTGTCCCCCAGAAATCTGCAGGGAGGGAGCTGCATGGCTGCAAAGGCTTGTCTGTGTGTTCAGTGCTGCCTCTGCCCAAGGGCTGTGACACCCCCTCGTTAACCGGGGGTGATCCCAGCAATTAGTGCAGGAGCCAGGGCTGGAGGAACTTCCCCTCCTGTACTCTGTGTCCCTCCCTAACCCAGGGCTGGGAGCCGCGGGCAGGGGCCGAGGAAGGCATCCTTATAGAAACATCTTGGCCTCTGAGGTCTGGGTAATTGATTACAAAAAAAAAAGATGAAGCAGTTTTAGCAGATCTGTGCGTTTACCCGGCTCCTTCTCCAGGTCAGGGAAGATGCGTCTCTCCAAGCAGGCTCTGCCTCACAGATCCTCCGAGCGATAGAGCACGAGCTGTTTTCTTGGTGGAGATGATGCTGTTCTGCATAATGCTTTCAGGGCGTCGGTATCAGAAGATCTCTTTTTTTGCAGCATCTTCTGTGTGTGTGTGGTGCCTGTGGTGGGGCATTTCTGAGGAGAGAAATCAGACCCTCCTCCAAATTCTCTGTGTCTGGCTGTGAATGCCTGGCATCCTTTCTGCAGCGGTATTCAAGATTAGCTTTTCCTGGATTCTTACAGCTGTAGTGGAAATAGATGTTCTTGCAGGCCTGAACTGATGTCAGAGCCATGTGGTCTCTGCACAAAATACCGGGGAGGTGACACGGGCCACCAACGAGAAGCCAGTGCTGAGGACTTTATTTTCAGCGACCAACAATGGGAGGGAAGTGCCTTTGAATTTTGGGCTTCCATGGTATTTCAAGTGGATGATCAAACTCGCCTGTCATTGCTGAAAAACCTTGACCTCAATGATTTAAGTCAAGAAAGGACGTGAGAGCAGACGTGAGGCCACCTTTGGCTTGTGTCCTCCTTCCTCTCTCCTTGCAGGCTGCCTTGTATCTTCTGGAGAAGGCAGCAGTCGTCACGAAACCTTCAGCTCGTGAAAGAGTCAGCTTCTTGTGGGCATTTGGACGATTCCTTGTCTCTGGTGCTGGACTTTGCCCACTTGTGAGGATTATTCTTCTTCTGATGGATGTCATAACCTTCTCAGCAGGCCTGGCCTCTCCGGATTAGCACTTTCCGTCTCTCCCCGCCCTGCGCTTGAGCCACGGCCGCGCTGAGGGCTTGTTGTTGGGAACTCCAGCTGGGCATCTCCTTCGGGGCTGCCGTTGCCGGGGTATCTCGTTGGGGATGCCATCCCCACCAAAAGATCTCTTTGTGTGCTCTGCTTCTCAGCGAGCCAGTTTGCGGGGCTGGTGAGAGTGAAGCTGCCGTGTGGTGCCGTGCAGAAGCGTGAGACAAGAGCTGTTATCGTGGGAAATGAGTGGTTTTAACCTTGGGCCCTCTCCTGGCCCGTCCCCGCAGGTGTAAGAGCTCTTCTGGCCTCAGGCCCGTTTGCAAGAAGGCAGATTTTTTTCTTACAAGTGAGCTGTGCTTAGGAATAGGGACGTCAAAACGACCTGACAGAAGGGAGCCTGCAAGGGTGCTTGAGAAGTCGAGTCTTGTCTCCCGCCAGCCTGTGCAATCTTTTCCGTAACTTCTTGGTAAGGAGCAGCTGGATTTGTTCCTCCCCTGCACACAGTGCCTGAGCCACAAACCAAAGTGCCGTTTGCAGTGAGATCTTGGTGTCTTGTGAGAGGCCACAGTGGCCACAGGGGAGTTCACTGGCACCTGGAATACGGCTTTGAAGGGGATGTGGCTCGTGGCCAGCGCGGCGATCCTTATCCCCTTCCTATGAACCCTCATGTCTGCCACAGCGCCCCGAGCCAAGGGCAGAGCATGGTCCCCCCCTGCCACACACATGGAGTTCTCCATCTTCTTCCCAGGGGTGATGCCTGCAGGTTTCCAGTGCAGTGGTTCATATTACAGAATCACAGAATCAATTGTCTGGGTTGGAAGGGACCTTTAAGATCATCTAGTCCCCATCAACCCAACTCTGATGAAACCCATCACTAAACCATGTCTCTAAGCACTATGTCAACCCGTCTGTTAAATCCCTCCAGGGATGGGGCCTCAACCACTGCCCTGGGCAGCCCATTCCAATGTGCAATAACCCTTTCCGTGTAAAAATTGTTCCTAATCTCCAATCTGAGCCTCCCCTGGGGCAACTTGAGGCCGTTTCCTCTTGTCCCATGGCCTGTTCCTTGGGAGAAGAGACCGACCCCCCCGGCTACACCCTCCTTTCAGGGAGTTGGAGAGAGCGAGAAGGTCTCCCCTCAGCCTCCTTTTCTCCAGGCTGAACACCCCCAGCTCCCTCAGCCTCTCCTCACAAGACTTGTGCTCCAGACCCCTCACCAGCTCCATTGCCCTTCTCTGGACCCGCTCCAGCTCCTCAAAGTCTTTTTTGTGGGAAGGGGCCCAAAACTGGACACAGCCCTCGAGGTGGGACCTCACCAGTGCCCAGGACAGGGGGACCATCACCTCCCGAGTCCTACTCACCACACTGTTCCTGACACAGGCCAGGATGCTGGTGGCCCCCTTGGCCACCTGGGCACACTGCTGGCTCCTGTTCAGCCAACCTCACCTCACCAGAGCCGCGCAGAGCATTTCACCAGCCTCAGGGAGGCCGCAGCAGGCAGACTGGCTGCTGGGGTTGCATTTGCTGCTTCGTTTTATTCTGTTAGGGCAGACGCCTTGCCTTCCAGCATCTGCTTCGTGGTGGCCGCAGCACCAGCGAAGGGGTCTCGTGCTGAAAAAGCAGAGAACACAAAAAAACCAGTGGAAGTGGAGTCGCTCTGGAGCCCTTCTTAGAGGCAGCTCGAGCTGTTTCTGATCCCTAAAGCTTTACACAGTGTACCTTGATGGGCTAATCTCCCACAGCCTCCTGTAATTAGGTACCCCTTAATCACATGGCCCAGCAAAGCCAGCTATTGCCTCTAATCCAAAGTCACTCACCCCCCCAGAGAGGACCGTGGCACATTTTGCTAAGGTGGACAGGCCAGAAACACGGTGGAATGGCAGGTCCTTTCCCAGCACCTTCCCCAGAGTCAGAGTCTCGGGGGCTGGTGGGGAAAGGGAAGAGTTTGTAGCATTTTCCGAGCGCCCAACTCAAATCTCACAGCAAAGGTTGTGTTCTCTGAAGGTGCCAC
The DNA here is from genome assembly GCA_003697955.1 of Calidris pygmaea. NCBI lineage: Eukaryota > Metazoa > Chordata > Aves > Charadriiformes > Scolopacidae > Calidris > Calidris pygmaea. The sequence goes on along the minus strand of QJSC01027993.1, from coordinate 197,871 downwards.
AGCCTGAGAGCTCGTGTCCTTTTCAGAACCAATTAGTTCCCCAAAATCACAAACAGGTTTGGAAAACTGTAGCCCAGAATCAAATTTTCTCTCTCTCATAATTTGAACTGAATTTGTCAGGATCCCGGTGAGCTGGGCAAAAAATTGAGGGTTGTTTTTTATGATTCGGCTCCCAAATTCACTTCGGGGTGGCTGATCCGTGCCAGAGAAAAGGCTGGAGAAAACATTCCCTGGGGCCTCCTCTCAAGGAGATGGCTATATAAAAATAGCCACTTTCTTCAGAGTCTGCTTTGGCTTTACAGCCCCGCTAAATCATAATCCCGGGCGTGACATCATTACTGCTGGTACTAATCCCCTGGAGCTGCCTCTTCCTGGCGGGGACAGGGGTTTCGGCACCTGCCCCATGTTACGTGGAGAGCATCACCCACGGTTTGGGTGAATGAAACCAGAGCCTGGTATTTAGCATCCGTATATTCCCCCCAGGAAGCAGCGCTGGGTGAGGCCGGAGCACGTTGTGTGGGAAGCTGTGGCTGCCCCATCCCTGGAGGGGTTCAAGGCCAGGTTGGAGGGGGCTTGGAGCAACCTGGGCTGGTGGGAGGTGTCCCTGCCCAGGGCAGGGGGTGGCACTGGGGGGGCTTTAAGGTCCCTTCCCACCCAAACCAGTCTGTGATTCTATGAAATACACTCAAAAAAAAGCCCCTCAGACAGCTGAGACCTGTCGTCGGGGGAGCTCATGCAGTTCTTGCCGAGCTCATCTTATTTCTTGCCAGGTGACCTTTTTGTTGTCAGAGTTAGGTTGATGGTTGGACTAGATGATCTTTAAGGTCCCTTCCAACCTAGACGATTCTATGATTCTATGACCTCTCCCTCTTCCCTGGCAGCGCCTTGTGCCCCGCTCCGCACAGGAACAGCAGGCAGGGCCCAGACATCCTCACAGCAGAATCAAGAGGCTCGGTTTTGTTTGCTGTGCCTGGAATTGAGTGTTTTTTACGAGAACAGAAATCGGAGCCTGTGCTCGCAGCCCACACACAGCGGGGTGGGGGCACAGAGCTTCACACCAGCCCGACCCAGGGAGCCGGTCTGCCTCTCGGGGGCTGATCTCGGGTGCAGGGGTTCAGCTTGAGCTGAGCAGGGGTCTGAGCCCCTCTTTTACTCTCAGGGAAAAACAGAAACGCACCCTCTCTTTCTGCACTAAAATTGGGATTTTTTCTAAAAATTCTGTTTACGGTCCTATCCTCGAGGCAGTTGTCCTGGTGCCAGGAAAGGAGCCCAACATTCAGAGCATCAGCTTTGGATGCAGGAGGGTCTGGACAAGCGTTTGGTGCCACGTGCTGAGGAAGGGTTGAACGAATCCTGACTTACTTGTGTGCTCCTTGAGCTTTTCCTCCCATTCCCGTGTGCCATCGGCCGGGTTCCCCACACGCTGCTGCACCTGTGTTCCTGTTCCTCAAGCTGGTGTTGATAAACCGCAAAGACTTGGGGTGTTTTCTGCCTTTGTTGTTTTTGTTTTTTTTTTTTTCCCCTGAGGATTATTTGGGATGCAGTAGCGTAGATTTTCAAACCGGTACCTTTTGTGTAGCAGAGTCAACGCTTCCAAGCAATAGCGACCGACGACACGTCTGGTCACGTCCTCTCGCTGGCAGCGCCTCGGCTTTGCCCCGGGTGCCTGCACTTGTGGAGAGAGGGAACGAGAGACGATGGGAGAGGAGCTTGAAGGCAGCCTCAAGAGGCTGCCCTTGTGCGGAGCGTGATGGAACGGAACCGTCGTGTAACACACACAAACTGGCCACGTCCTCTGCCAACGGGGCGTTGGGGCAGTTTGGACATGAAGAAGGGCAGGGGAAACGGAGGTGGGACACGGCACCTGCTGACCCTGGGGATCTTTTCAGTTCCAGGGAGGCGTGTGGTCCCTCAGCACGGTGCTGTGCGATGCCCTGATGACCATGGACGTGATGCTGTGCACGGCCTCCATCTTCAACCTCTGTGCTATCAGCGTGGATCGGTGAGTGCCTTCCTCCTCCTCCTCGTGCCAGGTCCTGGCATCAAGCTGTGTCCATACATGCCCTTGCAAGGGTCCCGTGCAGGGGGAGCCAGGGGGGACCAGATCCTGCTCCCCACCAAGGAGGGTGTTCAGCCCTACCAGCCCCCCATCACTGGTTTTGTGTCCCATCAGTGCCCTCGTGGTGGCCAAGCTGGGTGTGATGAGGCCAGAGCTGTCCCTTTGGGTGCTCTTCTGAGGCCGGGGGGGGAGAGGGAGCACGGCTGTAGCCCATGCCTTGGCTGTGCCAGTAAATTAACGGGGGGAAGGACAAGGACAAGCCGCTTTGCTTATGTTACCAGTGGTGACCGTACTGGGACTGACTCACCTGTATCGTACTGGCAGGTTTATCGCGGTCTCAATCCCACTGAACTACAACCGGCGACAAATCGACCTGCGGCAGTTGATCCTTATTTCCACCACCTGGATTTTCGCCTTTGCCGTGGCATCCCCAGTCATATTTGGCCTCAACAACGTCCCGAACCGAGACCCCAGCTTGTGTCAGCTGGAGGATGACAACTACATCGTCTACTCCTCCATCTGCTCCTTCTTCATCCCTTGCCCCGTCATGCTGGTGCTCTACTGCGCCATGTTCCAAGGACTCAAGCGCTGGGAAGAAGCCAGGAAAGCCAAGCTCAGGGGCAGCATCTACGGGGCCAACAGGAAGCTCTACCACCCCTCAACCCTCATGGAGCGAGGGCAGACGGGACTGGAGGCGGAGGAGTGCAACCCTTACGCCCGCTCTGACCCCCCCGGGGACTGTGTGGTCAACAATGGCATCCAGACTGTCTCCTACCCACACCTCAAGTACCCCCACCCGGGGCACAGTCGGAAGCGGGCCAAGATCAACGGCCGGGAGCGCAAGGCCATGCGGGTGCTGCCCGTCGTCGTGGGTGAGTAGACCTGGTCCTGGGGAAGGGCTCAGCCTGGCAGGACATGGTTTGATCCTGGCAAAGCGACCACCGGCTTTGCCGAGCCCTGGCAGGAGACACTGCCCAGGACGGGCGGCTTGGGCAGTGCTGAGAACCACGCTTTCTCCTTGCTGGAAGAGGGAAGATGGGGGATAAAACCCACCTCCCTCTCGTGCCACCTCCCCAGTGCCTTGTCTTTGCTCCTCCTCCCTCTCCCTCACATGGACTTGTTTTAACACCCGCCCTCCCCTTCTCCCTGAGGGACCCATCTCTCCTGGCGGGAGAAGGTGAAAATCTCAGTGTCCCTTAGGGCCAGAGTAGTGCCACCAAACACCGCCCTTGGGTGGAACAGTGTTTACAGAATCAGAATCATAGAACCATACGGGGTTGGAAGGGACCTCTGGAGATCACCCAGTCCAAGCCCCTGCCAAAGCAGGTCCAGCCAAAGCAGGTCCACCCAAAGCAGGTCCCACAGGAACATGTCCAGGCGGGTTTGGAATGTCTCCAGAGATGGAGACCCCACCACCTCCCTGGGCAGCCTCTTCCAGGGCTCTGCCACCCTCACAGGAAAGAAGTTCCTCCTCATGTTTAGATGGAACTTCTTATGTTCCCGTTTGTGCCCATTTCCCCTTGTCCTGTCCCTGGACACCACTGAAAAAAGACTGGCCCCATCCTCCTGACACCCACCCTTTCAGTATTGATCAGATCTCCCCTCAGCCTTCTCCAGACTAAAAAGCCCCAAGTCCCTCAGCCTCTCCTCGTCAGAGAGATGCTCCAGGCCCCTCATCATCTTTGTAGCCCTCTCCTGTCCCCTCTCCAGCAGTTCCCTGTCCTTCTGGAACTGGGGAGCCCAGAACTGGTCCCAGTGCTCCAGATGGGGCCTCCCCAGGGCAGAGCAGAGGGGCAGGATGACCTCCCTCCACCTGCTGCTCACACTCTTCCTGATGCCCCCCAGGATGCCATTGGCCTTCTTGGCCACCAGGGCACATTGTCAGCTCATGGGCATCCTGTTGTCCACCAGGACACGTAGGTCTTTCTCCTCAGAGCTGCTCTCCAGCAAGTCAGTTTATAATCCCACTTTTTCTTCAGGGCAAATCTGTGACTCCTGCTATCTTAAGCGCAAATCCAAAAAGATACAAAACTTACACTCTTCATCAACGTTTAGCACAAGAAAGACATTCTAATATTTGGTGGCATAATCCCCGCTCTGTGTGTCAGCACATCACCTGCTGCTTCCTCCCCGAGCGCTCCGAGCTGCCTCCGTTCCTCTTTGGCCCAGGCTGTGGTTCTTTTCCCATTCCCATGGCTTTCTCTCTCCCTCGTGTCCTTCTGGCAGGTGCTTTCCTCTTCTGCTGGACACCGTTCTTCGTGGTCCACATCACCAGGGCTCTCTGCAAGTCCTGCGCCATCCCCACGCAAGTCACCAGCACCGTCACTTGGCTGGGTTATGTCAACAGTGCTCTCAACCCCATCATTTACACCGTCTTCAACGCCGAGTTCAGGAACTTCTTCCGCAAAGTCTTGCACCTCTTCTGCTGAGCCCGCCAGAGCTGGTGGGGAGAAGGAAGGAAGGACCGGGCTCTTTTTTTTTTTTTTGTATAGTTCATTAAAGATCTATTTCTGCCTAAATTCTGCTGTCTTTGCTGGGGAGGGGAGCCGGCGCTCAAGGACGCTGCTTCCCAGCTCTGGGTAATAAGGAGTTCCAGGTGGGTACCGGTGGATCCAGCTCGGGGACTGTCCCCACTGGAAACTGCAGGTCTGTAACACTTGCGGGTTGACCTAAGGGGCAAGAGAGGCCACAAGACACCAGGGATGGTTCTCAGAACAGCTCTTGCTTTGGCTTTAGGTGGTTGGGCTGGTTTGGGCTTCTCTGAGCTGCCACTAAGCAGTAGGAAACCCCTCATCCCGCTGTGGGAGAGCGTTGAAGTTTGCAGCTGCCCTGGCCCCGAGAGCTATGCAGAAATTCCCTGCTCCCCCTGCATGGGGGCATCCTCCCAGCTCCAGCTCCAGCCTGGAGGAGCCCTCCCTTCCCACAGCCCAGCTCCACCAGTTCCATGATTTAAACCACGGGGACAAACGGAGCTGGTGAGGTCCCTGTGGGAGCGCTTGCGGCTGCCTGGCAGGAATTCCACCCTTACCCACCCAAAGGCACAATGATCTCACTGCTCCTTCTCCAGAATTCCTTACCAAACCCTTCAGTTCCTCCCAGGAACCATTTCCAGCTGCAGGGAGAAAAATCTTTTCTCAGCTCCTTTTGGTGGAGCTGAGCGCAGTGAGACCAGGGGCAGGGAGAGGGAAACGCCGGTCTCTGGGGCTGAGAAGGGAAGGAAGTTGTTATTGCACAAAGCAGCAAGCTCCTCGGTAATGAGTTTTGTACCGGGTTCTTGCTCTCCAGGGGGTAATTTGTTTGCTTAGAAACAAAAGGGAAAAAGTACTGCAGGGAGGGCCGAAGCTGGATCAATTTATCATCAACAAATAAACACATGAAATTCCCAGTGATGATACTGTAAGTGGTTGAGCTCTGTGGTTGGCCCGTGCTGTGGATGCTCCGATGGGCAGCTCCCGAGAGCTTCCATTACAGGTGAGTCACACCCACGATTCTTCCTTTTACAAACGTTGTCCCACTCTCTTCCAAATATTTTTTTTCCTTTAAATGGTGCAGTAAAGCTAAAATTCGGACAGTGCCCAGGGCTCAGCCACAAGCTGGTTAATAGGGACCGTGGGGGCCTCTGTGTTGGTGTCCCCCAGGCAGGGACACCAGCAGGAGACCCGGCAGGCTCCGGTGCCCGGGATCTCAGCTCACCTCCTCCCGCGGCCGCGCTTGTCCTCAGCTCCTCAAACCAGCAGCACCATGCGGGGACGGTTCTCTCCAGAGCCAAAGGGGCGAAGCGACGGAAACACCTTCCAGCTGAGAGCTGTGTTTGACACTGGAAGTGCCGCTTTAGTGCCCCAAAGGTGCCACTTCAGAGCCAACCTTCAGTGCCATCTGTCTAACACGAGACTCACTCTATCGCTGCCGCCCCGCCCTCGGGTATTTGAGGAGCGACTCATCCACAGATTCAGAACCTTAATGGGCAATAGACAAGGCAAGAAACCCTGTAAACTAGCTGTATTACTGCAGGCTCAATTAAGGCTGTCTTTTCAATTAACTACTTGTCTTTAAGCTTTAGGAAAGAGGCAAGCATAATGTAACAGTGGGAGAAGAAACGATTACAAACACTGAAGAATTACTCTGGGAAGCAGGAGTGAGCGTTTTGCTGTGGGAATCTAAGGAATCACCTGTTCTTTCCTCCCCGGGAGTTCCAGACGGGTAATTTCTGTTCTTGTCCTGCCCCGGTTCGGGCTTGGCTTTCCCTCAGAGAGCGGGTTCCTTCGGAGGAGGCCGACGCTGCTGCTGCCACCCCCCTCGCCCACCAACGCTCCATCCGAGCCAGTAACCGGACGGGACAGGTAACGCCTCACAGCTTACACCCGAGGCTAAAAACCCAACAAAGCAGAGGGGTGTGTGTCTGCTGAGACTCCTCCAGCCCGGGCCATTAATCTTCAAACATGAATAAAGGCACCTAAATTACTAAAGTACATTAATAATTAAATGCTTTTGTTCCAGTGAACGAAGCAAATACCCTCCTAATGCTCAGCGCTTCTTTAATGAGCCGCTCCTCAAAGGCCATGCCAGGAGAGCACCCTGTGAACGTGCTCTCGCTTTGGGTGTGATCAGGGCTGATTTGGGCCAGATGTGAGACTGCATTTCCTTGCTGGACAAACGTGTGAAACTTTCCCTTTCACGTGTGAAACTGCAGCCGTGCTGGAGCTGCACCAGCTTCCCACAACCACACCAGCTCCCCACAGCCACAACCACCTCCCCACAACTGCACCAGCGTCCCACGGCCACAACCACCTCCCCACGGCCACAACCACCTCCCCACGGCCACACCAGCCCCTGGCAGCTGCTCGCTGCATTGATCACTATGTCAAAGTGCTGCCGTGAATTCCACAGTACCGCCAGCCATGCTCATCATCTCACCCCGTTTTATTTAACAACTTGTTGTTTTTGACTTCTATTCAAGTGGAGAAGCTCCAGTGTGTTCCAAATTTGCCCAGCAGAGAGGGAACATGGGAAAAAGAAGTCCTCCTAATGGCAAACTAAGAACTTGCATTGACTCTTTCAAGGCAATTAAGTAAACCAAATGAAAGTTTGTTTCTGTTTTCAAAGGAGAGGCAGAGGGAGAGGGAAACACTGGAAAATCTCATTGCAGCACCTGCGTTAGTTCCATCTCCAGAGAGATGAGGAGATGGCTGTTACCCACACGGCGGAGGTTCCAGCCTGGCACAGTCACAGCTCCCTTCAGCTGAAGGTGGCTCCTGGCTGCTCGGCTGCAGTTTGGTGGGTTTGTGTTTTCCAGATGAGGTTTTCATAGTCTCTGCATTACTGGAAGTTTTGGAAGAAGATCAGGAGTTGGCAAACACTGTCACAGTATCAAAAAGTCTTTCACAAAGGCGTTTGCTGGAGAGAGGAGTGTATTTTGCAGAGGACAGACCCTTCGCACCGGGTGCCCGATCCAGCCGGTCGCACCACGATGCTCATGAACGGTCAAAGGTAGGTGCGCTCAGACGGAGACTTTCTCCATAACGCTGCCTGCGACGTGCACCTCATCGGCCTGTACCGTCACCGTGGCCGACTGGCCGCAGATGTGCTGGTGGTCCTTCCAGTCCTGCCAGGGGAGAGGAGATGGAGAGGCCGTGAAGGAAAAGGGCCCTTGGAAAACGCAAAAGCAAAAGAAGCCCCCTCTGAGGAGCGCTTTCTCCAGCACCAATGGGCTGAGCAGGCAGCTACTGCTCGGCCAAACAAGGCTAACGATGGACAGGAAAGGAACCACATCTTGGGTCAAGGCTAGAGGTGGATGCGAAGTAAGCAGAATGCTGGCTTTTCAACCCAAAACCAAACCAGGACATCAACGTCGGTCACATTGTGGAAATTTTACTAAAACAGAGACAGAACCTTCACTTAAACCCTCTCCTGATGGCCAGGAGTGGAGTAAGACCATAAAATGGGTCTCAGTTCAGCAACGGCAAAGGAGAGGAACACAATTCCTCCGGGATTTACTGCCTTTAACTCCTCGTCTGCACTAACAGAATTCTCCTCTGACGTGCTCAGCCCCGAGGTCGCACATCACAGCTCACAAATCCAGGGGGGATCTCACGGAATCAGTTACTGAGGGCACTTCAGGCTCCTGCCCCATCACAGTGCAAAGCACCAGCCACAGGCGTGGGCAGATGTCCGCTCAGAAGGGACAGGCTGTCTAGGAGAGACAAAAGGTGGCTACTTGGTGGCACTTCCCAGAGCACTTTGTTCCGAGAAGACAACAGGGTGGCTTTACGGTCCCTGAGGTGCCTGGGGAGGCGGCAGGGAGGCTCTAAGTTTCCTGCCAGTAGCATTTGGTCCTTCTCTGGATTTTTACTCTTTCTGCTTTACTCTTCTTGGCCACCAATACGATCCGTTACAGGCAAAAGGAAATGGTCAAAATTCTTCAGCCGCTCAATACACGTGACCTCAGCTGATTGAGACTTCAACACTCCACGAAACTGCAGCCCTGGCCAAACTACATCACCGTTTTCTCTAATGCAGGGTCAGGGGTCTCTGTAAGGAGCCTGTGCTGAACACAAAGCAGAGCAGTTCCCTCCACCACACCTCCTCATACCTGTTTCATAGAATCATAGAACCATCGTTGGAAGGGACCTTAAAGATCATCTAGTCCAACCATCAACCTAACTCCGACAAAAAAATAAATAAGAAATAAGCAATAAAAAAAAAATCACTAAACCATATTCTTGAGGGCCATGTCAACCCGTCTTTTGAACACCTCCAGGGATGGTGCCTCAACCACTTCCCTGGGCAGCCTATTCCAATGCTGGATAACCCTTTCCGTGAAGGAATTTTTCCTAATATCCAATCTAAACCTCCCCTGGTGCAACTTGAGGCCATTTCCCCTTGTCCTATCTCCTGTGACTTGGGAGATGAGACCGACCCCCGCTTGTCTACACCCTCCTTTCAGGTAGTTATAGAGCGCGAGAAGGTCTCCCCTCAGCCTCCTCTTCTCCAGGCTGAACACCCCCAGCTCCCTCAGCCTCTCCTCATAAGACTTACTCTCCAGACCCCTCACCAGCTCCGTTGCCCTTCTCTGGACCCGCTCCAGCCACTCAATGTCTTTTTTGTGGTGAGGGGCCCAAAACTGGACACAGTACTCGAGGTGGGGCCTCACCAGTGCCCAGTACAGAGGGACAACCACCTCTCGGGTCCTACTCACCACACTGTTCCTGACACAGGCCAGGATGCTGTTGGGCACCTGGGCACACTGCTGGCTCCTGTTCAGCCGACAGTCAACCCAACACCCCCAGGTCCTTTTCTGCCAGGCAGCTCTCCAGCCATTCTTCCCCAAGCCTGTAGCGCTGCAGGGGGTTGTTGTGACCCAAAATTTCCATCTCCCATGTTCAGAATCTTACCGTTCGTCCCACTGTATCATCACGAATAACGTAAAGAACAACAGAACTATGTCCTCGGTGATGGAGCAGGGTCACACGGCCCTCTCCGGACAACTGAACTTCCAACTCCCCAACAAGCTCTTACCTTCCGTTGGCAGAAAGTGGAGCAGTAGTTGACTTTGTGGCACCCTGTGCACTCGTTCATCGCCTCCCGACCGCAGTTGACGCAGGATTGCTGTGAAAATGGACAGGAAAGAGACCCCATCAGAGATAACAAGGGAGATCACCAAAGTGTAATATGGGTGCTGTAACGCAATGTGGTAAAGCCCCAGTTTCCCGATATATCCTCAATCCACGAACACAAACCAAAGAGGCCTTCAGAGACCCACTCTCCTCGTCATGTGCACAAGGATCACTGTTTTCCCTTCTGGAGGGCAGGAAGCCCTTCAAAACCACAGGTGAGATACTGAGTGGTCAGGGACGTCTGTCCCCAGTAACTTAACATTTATCTTATCAACCCCAGCCGGGTCCTTGGGGGTTTCTGCAGGAGTCAGTCTTGCCTGGGGCAGGCGTGTGCCCCACAGCAGCACAGAGCCCACGCACGGGCCATCCATACAGCTGAGTTCATCTCAAATCTAAAGTTTTAATGGCAGATTTGGTCAGTGGTTTTGTTTGGTTTATAATCCTGTGTGTCTCTGAGAGAGGGTCTGAGGAAGGACAAAGTGGGCATAAGGACAGGCCCCTGCAGTTTAATTTTTCCCTGGTTTTTGTGAGGAAAAAGGGATCTGCTGCTACAGGCTGCCAGTCAGCACCACAACTACATAACCAGTGTCCCAAGAGGGAAACAGAAGACAGGATTAAAATTAAGGCTATAACAGGAGCAAGGACTTAAACCTGGAAATAAGGTGAGATACGATACATGGATGAGAAATCACACCTGGTTTTTAAAGGCTGTTTTTGTGTCTCTTGCTTTAATCTTGTACCAGTGACATCAATTAACATAACCTGTGTATTCAGTGGAAATATCATTGAACTGCCACAAAAATAAGCACTTCACAGAGCATTCCGCTTCCAACTCATTAAATTACTGACAAATCATTAGCACGTCAGAGCAGCAGTGTGAGGCTGTGACAAGCAGCGTTTCTCGGCTGTGAAAGTGTCGCGTCTTTCGTTCCACCGGCTCCTTCCCGCTTTAAGCACAACCACCCTAACAACCAGCGCCCTGATTAACACCGAGTTCATCACACCGTCTGCTCACACCTTTCCCACGTACCTACAATTAACAGTTGTGTGACTGAACTATATTTGTGTCCCTGATGTGCAGCCGGGAAATCGGGCCACCAAAAAGGGACTGGAAGCTGCAATTTGGGACTTGCAAAGCCCGACCCAAAGGGACACTCGATTGAGGCTGTTCACAACCCCTGCAAGTGTTGGAAAACACACCCAGTGCAGGCAGCTGTACCCCGAGATCTCAGAAAGAATGAGTAACACACACAGCTCTCAGGGCTTAAATCGCAGGGCCTGAACTATCTCAGCTCACACCAGAGGGAATCATGCAGTTTTGAAACCAGCTCAGAGGACAAAAAGGAAGAGTTTCCTTCCTTCCCATCAGACACCAGCGACTGATGGAGCTGCAGCGCCTTTGCTCAGAGGTGAGTGAGACTCATTAACCCGGCCAGATAACGATAATGGATTGTGAAAACCTAGAAGGCTTGGGAAAGGGGACACGCTCTGCTCAAACCTTAGTCCCACTAAGGAAAGATACAGAACGCGTGACTTCTGTAGCAATGATAAAAAACTCTGCATCTTTAAATGGAACAAGACAAAGAACAAAAGACTCTTAATAAAATACCAGACACCCCCCGCTTACCTTGATGATGATTTCTGTCTTCCCATCCACGTCTTCTGTCTGTTGAAATAACTGGTTCTGATATTGCTGCAAGGGAAAACACACCGGAGTTGTCATTTCACAGCAGAGTATGACGTGAGGGGCTGAACAGGGTGCTCTCTACGGAGGGTCCCGACACTGAGCTTGCTCCTGGCAAGCCTAAAGCTGCAGTGGCAAGAGGACAGAGGGGACCGTCACTCCTCCCTTCTAAGAGAGGGACACTGTGCCCTTGTGTGGAGACAGAAGCCTGGGAGAAAACAACCCAAGGTGACAAACTGCCAGTGAAGCCCAGCATTTACTCAAGCCCCGCTCTCCCCACCCCATAACTGCCACAAGGAACTGCACCCCACACTCAGGAGAACCTATGGAGGCAGCAAAGGAAACACAAAGAAAATGCCAAGGCAATAGGACCAAGTGCCATCATCTCAGGCCAAAATTGGGGTCAAGTGGAGTGACCCTAATCCACCAACAGGCAAAAGCGTCGGAAGGGACAGCACGGCCCAAGAGAATGGATCAGGGGAAGGAAACAGATAAAACCAACATGCTCAAGACCTGAGGAACAGCATCAACCTTCACCATTATTATTCCTCCCTTTAATAAAAGCACAAAAGGTCTTTCATATGAAGTGCTCCTCTGGGGGTGACTTTTAAATCACGCTCCAGGTGCATTGCAGATTTACTCCAAAGCAGTCCAAGTCCAGCCAGGCACTGCTCTGCCCGTCGCCTGGCCACGCTCAGAGACAGGAGTCCTAAACCAAAGGAATTCAAACTCCATCCCCATTTGATCATGTGCTAACCCCGATTTAAATTTATTTAGAACAGTTCAAAAGTAAGCAAAAACCTGAGCCCTCACCTTCAGCCAGAGCAGGTTTATCCAGGAGTGACTGTGACCCCACATATAAGGAGATTAAAGGCTTAATTTACAAGTGTCTCCATGACTCGACATCCCAGTATTTATTCTCCTGTGAAATCACAACCTTGAAAACCTTGACATTGCCATGACACAAATTCAATTTAAAACACTCCAGGGAGATGGAGGCGGCAGTAGGGAAACCTCTTGCTGGTCAGTGCAAGGGGTACGACTGGGTTCTGCCATTATTTGACAAATAAGCAAGGCCAGGCTAATTAGCAAGATGGGACACGGCATCCCCAACGCTTCCGGTAGTGCACAGGTGGAATGTGCATCATGTGAATGGAAATTCCAAAATTACTATTTTGAAAACCAAAATCGTGTCCAAACCCAAAGCATTCTTGTGAAGACAGGGAATAGAGTGGCAAGTTTGAGATGTGGCCTCTGGGTTAAGAGGTTCTGCTGGGGCTCAGGGAGAAAATGACCTTCATTCTTCAGAGGATCATTAAGGTTGGTGAGCACCAGCTGTGGAGAAGCGGGGACTCGATGCTTCGTGTCCCAGCCTCTGCCACCAGCACTCAGGCAGGGAAACTGGGTTCTTCAGGAAAGGGTAAAACAGGTTTTCCACTGGTAAGTGAAAGACAAACGACCCCTGTTAAGGGCACAGACCTGGGAAACTGAGAAATGTTTCTAAACTTCTTTTTAGTGGAGAAAGTGGAAATACAGACACCAAAACATGCGGGGAGCTGGCATTTCAACTCAGCTCAGAAACCTCTGCACACACAATCCCGGCTACTGGGATATCTCCCTCCCCACAGCAAGTCCTCTGGTTCTGCTCAGCCCATGGCGTGAAGAGTTCAAGCCATTCAGAAACTCAGAGAAGCAAAAGGGGTGATAGGAGAAAGGATTGAACCAGACACATCCAGATCTCACAAAACCAGCTCCAGAAAACCAACAACCTCCCATTCTCAGCTTTTTTCACTGCTGCTCTGGGGTACACAAACCATTATTTGCTTACTGGAGCTACATTTCTAAAATGCCCAACCCTTTTTTGGGTTAATTTCATACACTCTAGCCCTGAATTGTTTTAATCTTTCTAAAAAAGAACTCAGCTGCTCCAGCTGTTGGCTGATTTAATCTTCCCCCTTGTTTTCAAATGGGCTGGGCTCCGAAGGCACCGCTGTGTTACACAAAGAAAGGTTATTTCAATTAAAACACTTCCCATATTTTGACACAGATTCTCCTACATTTATACTGAAAAACTGTTTGACACATTTCCTGAATATCTTTATTATCTTCCCGCAATGCCTTCTGGCAGGGAGTTTGGTGAGTTCACGTATTCTCCCCCTCCTAAAGTTTATCTGACAGAAAAAATGGCTTAATGCACACTCAGAAAAATTACCCTGCCCTTTGTGTAAATCATCGGCTTTAATGCGCGGCTTCGGGCCAGCCCTGCAAGGTGTCAAACAGCTCTGGTAAGAGACTGAGCTTTTATTGCCCCCCTCACTCTTGTACTAAATGCTTTTCCCTAAAACAAAAATGCGGTGACCCCCACATTCAGACAGAAATCAAAGGATCAGATCGCTCACCAGCTAATTACTAATGACAGGGGAGAACTTGCTCTTACCAGCTGCATGAAGTTCTGACGGAGCAACTCTGTTTAAGGAATGCCACACAAGATGCTGCAATTCAGAAAAAGCTTACAAATATTTTGGTATTTTCATCTTTTGCAATAAGCATAAGGCCTTTTTTTTAGAAGTTAACATAAACCCTGAGCTGGGCAGTTGATGGTTTTTCTTTCAGAATGTGGGTCCCCAGGACTTCTCAATAACAGAAATGTAACTTGGATCTGGTGTCTAAGACTCTAGAACAATTTTGTTTCCAAAGAAATTATTGCAAAAGAGGTATTTTCCTACATGTGGGAATTGTAAACGTTGGGTTTACAAATTGCCCTTATTTCTAGGCCTTATAAGGTTAACACTTTTTACACAGCCTTTTACCCCGAGATCCTGCTGCTTTGCGAGCAGCTCTGCAAGATCCTTGTGAAGGGAGCCTTATCCTATGTTAAAGAACAGGCTCTGAGACCGAGAGAGGCCACTGAGTTATCTCGGGGCATCCAAATAACTTGTGGTAAAGATGGAAACAAAATTTGGAAGAGATCCCCTCGGTCCTGAGATTTGCCCAGCAAAGCACGATCCTTCAACAAACGCAGAGAAATTAAAAAGGCCAAAGTGACAGAGCGCGTGGAAGGGCTTCCCAATGACAAAACGAGGTGTAAGAAAGACCCTGTGGGTGAAACCTTTGGCTCCAGTGTTTGGAATCTGACCCAGAGTTTCTCCAGAACAGCCCAGGAAGCCCCCAGCCCCTGACACGGGCGTTATATGCCTGTAATCGTACAGTGGGAGACAGAGGGGAAACACCTTGTGTCAGACATGAGAGAAGAGTGGAAGGCAAGTGGATTTTTCCATACTTTCTATAATTGCCCACGACGACAGGCATTTATTTGACACAGCCTGACACCAGAACGCTCAGCACTTCCCACTTCAGCCCCTGCTGCTTTTGGGGACTCTCTATCAAGGTATCACCATGTGTTTGGATCCGCAATTAGGGATCCAATCCTCCTGCAAAATTTGGATTAGACATGCCATCTTAAGGAAGAAACCTGACTGTAGATGTTTCTAATTTATGCTGCGCTTATAATTTTTTATGGTTTTCCCTTGGTACATTTAGCAGATCCCCTTCCTGCCACAGCTCCTCTCTGATGGTGGCATTTCCACCTTCAAAATGATATAAATGAAGGGCATAATGTATTCCTAAGGCTCCTTTGAACAGTCCTGGATAATATCATGAGCAAGTGTGACCAGAATGAAACAGTGATGGAAGCTCTTTGACTTCCCAGAGAAGAACATAAGTGGAGAGGCAGCACAAACGCCTCCCCAGCTCAAAGAAAACTGGGAGCAAAAGCCTGACTTTCAGAGTTCAGAGTTCTCGAGTCCCACCACGGCACGGCTCAGCACTCACCAGCTTTCCCGTACGAGGATGCAGTGTCCACGTCTCATAAATTTAAGGATGGCGGATGGGAGAGCTGAGGACTCCTAACACCAAACAGTGTGTGTTACTGGCTGCCACCCACACCTCCTGGAATCCCACACTGCTCCACTCCTCTCCCCATCATACAAATAACTCCAAAAGATTTATTTTAGCAACACCGCTCTCAAGATAGTGAGAAACAATTTCTAAGGGCGACCACTGTTATGGCCAGTGACAACCAGTGAAGTTCTACTCTCTCCATCACTCAGCCAAAAAGATGCCCTTGGCTGAGCCATCTCACCCCCTCTGGAATAATTACCTCTTTCCTCTCCACATCAGCTTGAATCTTTGCTTGCGTGACAGCAGCCTCGCGGAAGGAGGAACTGGCCTGTTTGGCCTGTTCAATGAGAGTCTTCAGCTGTTGGGCGGTGTTGAGCAGCGAATTGACCGTCTCTTCCAGGTAGAGCCAGCTCCGCTGCTCTGTCACTTCCAGCCCATTCACCACCGAAGGGGATATGGCTTTGGTGGGGGTCGTGGGGGGCACCGCCAGGGCAGGGAGTGGCGTTAACACTGAATATAAAGGAAGAAAAAGAAAATAGAGAGAATTAGGGTGTTTCACTTCTATAACATGATGGGGGAATGGGTTTGTTGGGATGGTCGGTTGGGGTTTTTTTAAAATACGGTCTGCAAAAATTTCCAATCCGGTGAAGTTTTTGCTAAACAGACCTGTCTTCTGAGACCCAAAGGTCATGGAATTGGTCTGTGCAGAACAAGCCCTTGGGCCACTCTCAAACCCAGAGGACAGAAGAACCTGTACTCCTGATCCTGCGGTCTGCTCTGGGAAGGCACTAACCCCTCCTGGCTCTGCTGCATAACTAAGCAGTGAAAGCACCATCCCCAGCGACCCCTATGGCACCATCATCACGATGTTCCACCTAATGCTTCCCTTAACCATTGCTAAGTAAGGTTCTAATAAGTCATTCAGCAACCAAACCCGTCAATTTTTCTGATATATCCTGATGTCAGTATAGAATCATAGAATCATAGACTTGTCCAGGTTGGAAGGGACTTTTAAGATCACCTAGTCCAACCATCAACCTAACTCTGACACTATGCTGATGTCAATTCTCACGTTGCACAACTACAAAAAGTAGGCACCAACCCACGTCATGCTCCCCTACACCTCCTGAGTCCTCAACTTAACCATAACCCTGGCCAAAGACTGGGATAAAACCAAGCCAGTTACCACCACCTCAAAATTACATGTATTACAAACATGTGTTTTCCAAAACCAGCAGTTGAAAAGCCCTTAAAAAAAAAAAACCCTCAAGAACTGTAAACTCCTTGGGCCCCTTCATCCTGCATCCTACCGTGATGCTCACAAACCGTGAGCATGAAAATACCCGTACCACACTGAAACACACAAATTTTAATAAAAGGTATTCACAGCTATATGCATCTGTTTCAAATATCCTGGTTATTCCGACCAGCAATGCTCATTGCAGCTCTGAAACCTCTTTTGCCTAACCCCAAAGGAGAGAGGGAATGCACACAGTCCAGATGGAAGTTTTAGCTTCAGACACAAACATCTCCTAACATTTGTTTTACATTTACTGTCTTGGACAGTTCTCAAGAAAGTCATTTCTTGTCTACGGCCCTTTCCTCCCAAATCCTAACTACAGCTCTTCACTCTTGTATAAACTAGAATGCCACAGGTATGAAGCTAAATACAAAAGCACAGAAGCCCAGCAATACTTCTGAACATACTCCAAGGCACATTAAAAGAAGAAAAAAACCCAAACCAATTATTGAGATGTTGCAGCCTTTACTTTTTCATACCCTAACCATAATCTTACCAGTAATTGCCATTTGAAGGAAGCCGCCAGCACGAAGCTGAACTGTCCTGGGAACCTCATCACACTTGCCTTGAGTTTCTCTCCAGCTCTCTCAATTGTCAGGGCTCTGCTGTCCACCCTTTCCCGAAGCCTGTGTTAGAAAATTAAACTCCTAGAAAAACTCTTAGCCTTACCTTTGCAAATGTTTCAGAAACCCAGCAGTTATTGTGTCCCTAAAACATCTACTTTTCACAACTCTAGGCTTGCACACACACTGGGAGACCACAGCGTGAGGGAATTAAATCTAGAACCCAACAATACACAGTGTCAGTTCACCTCAGGCAACATTGCCAGGAACACGTTATCTGGCTTCACTTTTCCAAAATTTAACTCTAACCCCAGCAATAAATACTCCCCATCTGCCATAAAATTAAGTCCAAGACATCCACATCTACCAAGATCTGACCTCTAAATTCCTCACCAAATTGTTTACTAGAAAAAAGAGCACCACCAGTCTCATTACCCCAAAATCTACCAATGGCCTGTTTCAGGATTTTTCCTCACATCTTCGGGTAGAGTTTCAGAAGGATTCAGCACACAGGAAAAGCAGTAAATTCTGCAGGCAGAGAAACCACGTTCCTTCCTGGCTAGTTCTGCGCTGTCAAGGGCAGAGCAGCAGGTATTCCTGGCACCAAAAGCCAATCAGCTTCCTTGATTTTCAAATAGTGAGTGAGACATTCACATAATAAACGCAGGACTGTTCCAACTGATGGAAGCTCTGGCCCTCAGAACAGCGTTGAACAGCCGGGAATACAACTTCTGAAGCGCGGAGCCGTTGAAATCCTGTTTGCATCCCTCCTTTCCTTTTACAAGCACTTCTGAGCAGCACCGGTGCCACTGCTGGGTACCAACTACAGTTTTCACTAAAATGGACCATTCTTGGGGCCAGATTCTCTTCCTTGAAACCAGAGGTAAGAAATTTGCTAAAAGGGAAGTTCTTGAACAAAACACAGAGGGCAAAGTGTCTGAAAGGCACTTTATTCTCATTGACTTTATTAGCAGTCTCCCATGGCAAGCCGTTTATGGATGTCACTGCAGGTATTGGCACGCTGCTCTGTCTAAAGTGGCTCCAGAAAGAAAAGCAGAAACAAGCCTCAAAAACCTCTCTCACAGAGAACAGCAGACTGCACAACCTGGTTAAAAACACAGCACAGGAGGGACTGCCCAATTCAGGAAAAAATCTTCTTGACTACACTTCAAATGGTACTTAAAAATCAACTATAATTCTACGATTCTATAAATACTGTCCTGAACAGCAAAGGCCACCAGACCTTCCTGTACCAGACTGCAATTCCAGCAGTTCCACTCACCAGGAACCTCCCCTTAGTAAAGACAAACAAGGCTTCGCAAGACTGCCCTGAACGCTGAATATCTTCCAAGACAGCAATTAATTTCAGTGTACGAACACTTTAACCCTTTTCAAGCCCTATCTGGAAGTTTTTCACACAAGCAGCAAAAGCTGAGAGAATCCAGCACAGATTTAGAGAGAGAACAAGCCTCAAACCCCAGGGTGTGCTGGACACGCGAGTGCACACAGCCAGCGCTCTGTCCACAGAGAGCATTGCAAGCTCACCACACAGGCAAACACCCAGGATTTATGCTCAACAGCCCTTAATTAAAACAGTAATTTCAATCCATTTGCATGTGACTAGAACTATTTGCACTTAGATACCAGTAAGAGATAAACCGACCTTCTATCAGGAGCTGTTTGCAGAAGAGCCTTTCCCACTGCCACATTTCCAGCCCAGTATTTATCACAGCGCAGCATTTGATAACTTATCTCATGGGAATTACTTCCCATTCCCCATTTTGGCACAGGTACCTCAGTCCAGAGAAAGTATTCACCGGTGAAAAGAAATCAATGTTTAATTAATAACAACCAGGTCTGACTAAGACTGAAAACCAACAAGATTTCATTCCGGACAGAGCAGGAATGCGCTGTGCTGCTCCGAATAAGTAAATAAAAGGTCAGAACGAGGGGAGAACACAGGCTTTAAAAAAGAAAGACTCCAGGCAGCACAAAAGAATACATTGTGTTTACATGATTTTTCCTTGATGTCTGAGAGAACAGGAACAGGGCTCAAAATCTGCCCTTCTTACAGCTTCTCCGTGTCAGTGAGGTCACACTGTATCAGAGAAACTTCACAGAATCATAGAATTTGGAGAAGTAAAAGGCCTAAAAATCTCCTCAACATAAGCCAGCCAGAGGCAGGCTGTTCCCTGCTGCATCTCTTGTCCAGGCTCGATAAAAACACATAAAGCAAGAATTGCACTCCAAGTTTGCAATTCCAGCTTCTGCAACACTTCCAGTTTCTATCAGCACAGGCAAATGCAAGGTCATTAAGTTTATGTAATATAATTGCACTTGAAGAGGTGATTAACCAGCATCCATCATTCCAGCACAAACGTCTGTGGTAAGGGATGGAAAAGTGACATTGGACGGGAGAGCAGCTCCCCAAACCTGCCCCGAACTGAGAGCACCCATCAGTGGCTTCCTACAGAGATGTGAGAACGTTTAGGAAAGCTGTGACATAATTTTAAAGGGGATGGTCTCAGCTCCAACACTGAGTAAGTGTTCAGCCACAGTGCCCTAGTGGTGACAAAAGCCTTGAAGCACAAGCCTCGGGAAAGCCAGGGAACTGCGTGATGATTTAGGAAGCAGGATCACAACAGCCTCCTCTGGTAGGAACCAACACATCAAAATTCTCAATAACGGAGTGAAAAACTTTCCACAGACTGGAAAAGCTGTTTGTCCAAATGCTAATAACTCCAAATCTTGTAAGCAAAACAGACAAATGTTTATTTTTCTGCCTCAATCTTCCCCTTCGCTGTGAAAGAAGATCAGAGGGTAAATTCAAGCAAGGTTAACCGTATTTCATGACAGACAGAAAACGTACCGATTTTGGGATGAGAGGTTGGCAACGCAGCTTCAGGAAAAGGTGAGATCTGACAGTTGTCCTGGTAACTGGGATAATGAGGCTCTGGGTGAGTGACCCGGCACGGAGGCTGGACACTGGTGTCCTGAACTGTGGGAGAACAACGCCAGCATCAATCGCTGGGTATCGCAGCTCTCGGGCACTTCTTATGCTTCTTACACCCGTTTTTTTTTCCACATTTTATACAAGCTCCTACACTCTCTGGTAATTCCAAATGAGGAAGAGCAGCATGGTCTCGCACAGTTAGCAGCAAGGAAGTCTTGCACTGATTTAATTTCTCTCTGCTTTCACCTTTGAAGGCAAAGGTTACTGCTGTCTTCCCTCCCAGACACCTTTATATTCACAATAACCACAGGGGCTCCAAACAATGGTTCTCAGAGCAGGACAGTTCCCTCAGCGGAGCTCACAACCCCACGAACGAATCAAACTGAAACAACTGAAATATACATCATGCATTTATATTTTGTTTGATTTATTCTGGCATTTTTCACCTAGTTTCAACACTCAGCTAGTTTTCTTTTTTTTTTGGTAGTATTTTAGGACAAAAGAGGAGTGGAAAAAACGACAGAGGTGAGCATAAACCCCTAGAAACCAGCAGAGCTGTACATCAGCAGCTGCAACATCTGGACTAAACTTCTAACTCGTGCAACTGGAAAGATTTCACGCTGCTGAAATCATTTCAAAAGAAGCACAATAGGTTATGTATAGTCTCTCTGTCAGCTCTTGAAAAATAAACTCTTTGTGCAGCATTTAAAATGCTTCTTCCTAAAGCAACGGGCAGCCAAACCTTTTGTTCTCCTTCCCCTGGATGTCTAGCAGACACCTGGACACCTGAACTCTTACCAGTGGCTCCAGTGAAAACATCACCCTGGGATGGACTTTCCGAGATAATTGCTGTGGCTTCCACTGTTGAGGCACGGTCAAACGTCAGAGCGCCGGAGGTAGTGATCTGTCCAGAAGGAGTCACGGTGACTGGAAATATTAGAAAGACTTTCATAATTAACACTGCGCAGAGGGCTCAGTTGTTCTGCTGTTGCTACCCCTGTTCAGCATCACCCGAAGGCAAAGAATTCACAGATCAGTAAACAAACGGCCAGTGATAGATATGATTGGAAATGGGAATAAAAGCCTTGTTTGGCTGCTGTCCTCCTGCACAAACGTTAATTTACAACATAATGACTCCCAAATCACCACCTTTTCAACTATTGTATGAGCAATAAGATAACATCTACCAGAAAGGTTCAGTGGGGGCACAAACCCCATGAGTTTCTGGCTGATCCCAATTTATTACAACTTTAAGAAGAGTGGTTCTTACTGCTTAAATCCACACAGAAAGCCTGGGGATTACGAGGAATTCTGTGGCAGCCTGGTGAGCTGGCCAACTTCGGCTGTCTGTCTGCACACTGGGATAGAACACACTTGGCCAAGGCACAAGTCACAAAATCCTTTTGGATGAATATACCCACATGGCTCCAAAATGCTTGAAACCCTTTTTAAACAGGATTAATTAATCTGGCACCATTAATTGGGAATAGGCTGATTCTGTGGCATACTGCTCCGCCAGAAGGATCTTTTCTCAACCAATAATTCAATTTTAAGATGTTGAGGCTACAGATTTGTCTGGTGAAACATGTGGCTGCCACCAAAACAAGCACAAGCAAACGTGCAGCCTCACAGCACCGCACGTTAATGAACCAATACAAATTAAACCTATTTGGGGGATTAAAAAAAACCCAAATAAACTCTATAGAATCCTTGCGTATTTCTCCTCCTGCTGGCGCTGGAAATCTAATCCTAGTTTTGGCTGTTCTTTTTTGGGTTTCTGTTGCTTCCTCAATTCATTTTGTAATGTTACCACCCAGATCATGCCCGTACGATGAGAGCGGGACGACACATGAGTGTGACTGGGAACGTGTGAGCTGGATGAGCTTGTAAATTAATTTCTGTTCTCACACAGATGGTTTGACAATCAAAACCAGTAAGTAACAAAGCGTGTCCTGAATGCTAGAGAGGAAAATTGCAGATGAAAGCATCACCTTGGGCTTCTTTTCATTAACAACTTTCAGGCTGTGGATTTTATTCCAGCTGCTTACAGCCTACTCTTCTATGTATTTTAAGAAAAAGCACAAATCTTACTCTGCAGCCCTCCCCAGCTTCTGAAGGACAAAACCCAAACTCAGGGGACGGAATGGGGATTTCCAGCAGAGCAGGAAAGGACCAGCCTTCCCCTCGACCTCATTTTATTAGGAGGAAATGTCTCAATTGTCCTTTGTAAAAAATATACCTGATTCTCACTACAGACCAAGGCCAGGACTCCACAACTCCTCTGCGCTGTCAGGGGGAGAGAGCAGAGCGGGGAAGTATAACCCAGACCTCTCAACAAAATATGAAACCTACTGCTCACTGCAAAAGGATATTAAGATGCTTAAAACCCAGTCTCCTGGAGCACTAGAGCTGCACTTTTTCCTACTTGCCCTGCAGTCCCAATGTGGCAACACTCTGCTGGTTTCTACAAAATAGGAAGTGAAATTAGCTAACGATCCTGAGCCAATTAAACTATCCAATGGAAAGGAAGTGGCAAAAACCAAACATTTTTCTCCATTGGCTAGACCCAACAGGCCGCTGGTTGATATAAAATATCCAGTGTGGCAATACTTCATCAAAAAAGAGAAGCAATTTTTACCAAAGAACCTACATGTAGTAGCAGCTGTGGCAGGAAGCAGAGTGATGTTCTTGGGGCAATCCTTCTTCGCTGGAGCGGCAGGCATTTCATTTTCTTTTTTCCGCCTTTTATATGGTACAAAGAGTCGTACAGGGCCACTCTAGGCAAAACAGACCGAAAAAGAAAAAGAAAAAGAAAAAGAAAAAGAAAAAGAAAAAGAAAAAGAAAAAGAAAAAGAAATCAAAAAGGAAAGGGTATTAACTGAGGCACCTCTTTGGGGACTTTGGGTTTACTCTCATCTTTCCAGATGCAGCTAAAGTCAGGCAGCACGTATTCCCATGGAAGATGTGTGCTTTGCAACGATTGACCAAAAACCTCCTACTTCTCCAAACCAAAAGAACTCTGAAAAAAATCATAGAATCATAGAATGTGTTGGGTCGGACGGGACCTTTAAAAGGTCATCTAGTCCAAAATGTTACACTCAGCTCCCTCCAGCTGAAGAGGAACAGATTCAGCCACTTCCCACTACTATTTAAGGAGCAGAACCGGGCAAGTAACTGCCTGCCAGCCAAGGTGGTGGAAGAAAAGAAAACAAGATGAGGGGAAGACAGGAAGCAGTTAGTTTCAGGTCTAGGAAACAAGCAAATCATCCAATTCATAGCAGAAGAGAAATGCAAAACACTATTTCAAGTCAAGCTAAAGACTTCTGCTTTCAGGACTTTACCCTCATCTTTGAAACAAACAAACAAACAACAAACCAAACCCCAAACCAACCAACCAACCCAAGCAGTTTAATACGGAAATATGGACCCAACACAGAGTATTACATTACTACCTTGTAAAAACACTTTTTTCCAGCTCAAAAAAAAATGTGAAATTTGAGTCAAAAATCACAAATAGCTCTGACATCTCCAGAAGGCATTTTATATAAATACAGTTAGAGGGGAAAAAAAAAAAAAAAAAGATGAAAAGAATCATTAACTACCACCCAGTTTTACTGAGGCTGCTACGCAATAGCAGCGGTTCAGGAGCAGTTCCTGATCTCATCTTTTTATGCAGCATAGACGCTGCAACCTGAACATTTCTAGGACACTCATAACCCGCTCGCAAATGGCTGTGGCAGCTTGACTGCCTAATTGTTTTAAAACGAATGGATCTAAAACCAACAACTCACCAGAGTCATGTCGTCACAGCAGGCAGCACAAGTACACGAGGCGGCGTGAGGATTTAAAATCCCATCCTGAAATTAGAAGATTACTAGTTCAGCGTGAGTCACCAAAGCCACCGAGCAGGAGGCTGTTCTGCAAAAAGATTGCGGCAGTTCCCAGAGAGACGCAGCCATTCCCGCCCCCCGTGCAGTAACAGAGAGCCCCCGCATCATAGCGACGGGCTGAGAGCGAAGGAAGAATGATTTTCAAGTCAAAAATATGTGAATTTGAGACTTTATAAAAGTTTCTGCCCAAACAGAAATCAACTGCCAACCTAACGGCAATGCCAAATTCTCCATGAGGTTCCTGGTCACTGCAGGAAATAAAGGACCCAAAGTGATACTCAATAAGCGTTGCAAGTGAAGAGTATGTTTGTCAGGAAAACGGCATTAAGCAGATCAGGTTATTGAGTTACAGTATCATGAGTTAGAGCTTATTTCTCAGTTCCTGCGATACAGCTCAAGACTCGTACAATGTTCTTTGAAAACACATCTAGAAAAATTCCTCTCTCATCACCGATTCTCAACCAAATCAAAGCTTTGCTTCTGAGTTGCCCCACAGCCCCACCTCGGTGGCACACACGGTTTGCCCAGCAGACTCTGGCCGGGCTCTCCCTGTCCCCTCCAGCAGAAAGGAGGAAGCCAATTTAACCATACGTGAATAAGGCACTGCAGCGGCCTCCCCGCATAGCGGATGCTCCTCTTCCAGTCTTTGCTGCTGGCTCGTCCCGCCATAGCTTCAAATTCAGTGGGGCTGTACCAGTTGTCCCCTTGCTTAATGCACCTCCCACGGCCTCCTGAAAGGAAACAGAAGAAAGGAATTGTTAGTAAAGGTTAAGAATAGTTTTGTTGCTTTCCTAGAGAAGTAAATATTGAAATTGCTGGAGAAAACAGCAGTTAATCTATAGCAATCGCCAAATACACCCATCTGCTCCTTCTCATCGCTCTGGGATAACCATGCCCATTTATTATCTTGGCCCAGCCAATGACTGTGCAAGTTTAGAAAGCTCCAACTTTGGGCCATACCATCCAAAGACCAGAAAAAATTACCCATTCACAAGAAAGATAAGTCTTTCTCAGATAAACACGATGAATTTAAGCCCTTCCTTAATTTGCACTTAAATTTCTAATTCTTCTGGTCGTAAAGAAAACTCTCTATCCACGAAGCATGCGCTGTGCCATGCAGTCAGGCTTGGGGACAATTTCTGCTGCCACTTCTGCAGCTTTCCCACAGAGATAAAAGTGAAGAGGAAGGACTAAGGCGGCGAAAGAATCCCATTAGGAGACAAACTCTCTCTTTTCCACCCCAGAAGGGATTCTTTAGAGCTTTGGAGAAACACGGGGCTACTTCTGAGACAAAAAGAATGTTAGAGGAGTCAAGTATTACCGGGGAGACCCACTGCACAGCAGCCTGTATCTTCACAGGTTTAAGAAAAGTTAAAAAGCCTCTGAAGAAAGAGCAAAATGGAAGAGAATAATAATATCCAAAGGGACTGGGCTGGCTAGGAAACTGTCTTTTCTTTTTCCTTATCCTTAAAAGCAGCCTGATTAAAAGAAGAGTACACCGAGTGAAGGAGGAGCTGCCACACTTCCCCACCCAAGGCGGCTGTGGTTACCTGAGCCGAGTCTGTTTTTATACAGAATCCCACTGATATTCCGGCACCTCACCGGGAGCTCATTCTCGTACACGGATGGGTCCCAGTTATACTTGGTTCCAGTTTTCTCTTGGACGGATGTTAAAGGGGTAGGAGGAGATTGCGGTCCTTTGCAAAAAAAAAAAAAAAAAAGATAAGAAAGGTGACAGCAACAAGAAAGCACATTGGCTCCACCTGCACAGGCTCAGCCTGGCAGCAACGTCAAGCGGTTAACGGGAGCAGCTGACACCTCCGCAGTGCACCACAAAAAATTCAGCTTGAACATTCTGAAAATGTCTGAAAACAAAGGTTTGCTGTGCCATCCTGGAGGTGGAAACTGCCAAGCAGCCACGAACAAAACCTCAGCAATAAAGACCCCAGCTATTGCCACATTTAAATATCAGCAAGTGGCCTCAAAGGAAATAAAACTATATTGAAGGATCCTTTAAAAGGGGTCACTTGGGAGACTCATAAGAACCCACTTAGAAGACTCAAATAGAACTCCAATTAGGAGACTCCTATTTTTTATTAACAATGTTAAAATGATCCATCTGCCTTGGGGGGTGAGATGGGTGTGACAGCCCAGCAGCAGGGCAAGATTTTTCAAGAACCTTATTTGCAAGGGTTAGGGCAAATAATAAGAAAAGGAAATATATTTTTGACAGGGAAAAAACCCCACAAATTATATATTCTTCTACTCCCAAGAAATACAAGAAATACCATGTGAAGAGGGGATAAATGATCCTTTTAAGGCAGCTGCAAACTATTAGGTCCATAATGGTTTTTAATCCTAGCAACACAATTGAAATGGAGAAGAAGTGACACCTGTGGGAGAATGACACTTTGAAAAGAGATTGCCTTATACCTGGTGTGAGAGGTGCTGCTGGCCCCTTCAGCCCCGTGGTTTCCACAATGCTGCCATCTGTGTGAACCACTATGAGAGTGGCTTTTTCAGTATTCAAGCTGTCCCCAATCTGCAGGGCCGTTCTCCCAGACTATAGAAGAAATAAAGAGTTTACGAGTTGAAATACCAATGTGTTTTAGTATTCTCCCAAATCTTCTCAAAAGTACCCTAAACCACCCATCAGTATGGCAGTTATTCGGTTAGTTTTTGAGGTTTCAGACACCCAAATTCAAAGGTTACATGTTCCAGGTCATCAGTTCCATGACAGAATGAGTATATGGGGGTGCGAAGGTAAAAAAAAACCCTCCAAGTGATAAAGACAAAAAAATAGCTAATGGTTTTGTGGCTGAAAGCCTGCATATTACAATGAAAACACATATTTGACTTTACTACAGCTCGAACACAAACCAGGCTCTTCATTTGCACTAAGAACGTACGTGGGACTCGAATGAGAGACTTACCAACACGTGTCCTGAAATCGAAGCTGCATTTGCCACGGATGTAGTGAAAACATTGTCTGCAGAGGCACCAACGTTGGCTACTGTCACAGTGGTGACTTCTGAAATGTAAAACACACCTGAAGGTAACACTCTGCTGCATCCAGATATCAACAGCTAAATAGCAAAAAATAGAATTACATTTCCTTTTCCCTTCCTGTTCAAAATTAATTTCATTTCTCATGGCACCTTTAAGTTGTTACAAACACAATCATTCTGATTTTTGTTAAGCTTTGGGTTGCACATGCTTTAACCTCCTTGAGACCCTAACAGTAGTTATCAGCATGTGATGAACGAAGGGAAAAATGGGGTATTGCATCTGTACTAAAAAACCCCACCAAACTGTGATGCTTTTATTAAAAGAGAGGTGACTGGCAAACACCAATATAAAGAGAACTGACTCTGCCAAATATTCATTTCTAGGGTGCCATTACCTGTATGCTTGGGCCAGCTAGCAACAGCCCAAACTTACAGCCAAACACTTCTATGATTTCTCACCTATTTGCCTCACAAAAAGCAGAGGTTTGTCAGTGCCACACACTGGTTTGTCAGTGCCACACATGGGCTAAGAGTGAAAAAACAGCTCTGAAGCTCATGTCAAGCTGCCAATCGAGGTACAAAGGGCTCTGAAATTTATCATCAAATGGAATCATGGAATGGTTTAGGTTGGAAGGGGCCTTCAAGATCATCCCCTTCCAACCTCCTGCCGCCCTATCGAGAGAGCTTGCCTTCAAAATTCGGCATGTTCCAGGGCACTTTGTTAAGGGGACACGGGGCCAAAGTAGTTTTAGATGCACACAGGCAGCTCTCGCTCGTTTGCCTTCAGGCTGTGCCGTGTAACGGTGAGGGGAGTGTGATGTTCTGCGTGTGGGGAGCCCCTCAGCCCGCAGCGGGGACCTGCCCCGTCTCCACAGCACCCCCAGAGGGAGAGGGCTCCGGTTGCGGGCCGGGAGCCAAGGGCCGGTGGTGCCGGCCCCCATCCCCGAGAGCCGGGGTGGTTTTTTTGGGGGGAATAGGCCGGGAGGGGCCCTCAGGGGGTGCCGGAGCCCTGGGCGGGCGGCGCTGAGGCGGCGGGGCTGAGGGGGGGCTGCGCATGCGCGCTCCGCCCGCCCTGACCTGCGAAGGCGGCGGCGGCCTCGTCGGCGCTGGGCAAGGGCTCGGCCGCCATCACTGTCACCGCCGCCGCCTCCTCCTCCGAGGCCTCCGGCTCCGCCTTCGTGACCGCCGATTGCAGCGGCGGCGGCTGCTGCTGCTGCTGCTTGGGTCCTTCCGCGGCCGCTGCCGCCACCGCGGCCGCCGCCTCCGCTAAGCCCAGTTGCTTCGCCGACGAGTCGGCGTCCTCCATCCGAGGCGGGCGGGCGGGCAGAGGGGAACCGAGCCCGCCCGAGCGGGCCCCGGCGCCGGCCGCCTCCCCGTCGGCCTACGCTGAGGAGGGTCGCGGGGGGGGGGGGCGACACTGCGTTCCCAGAGGTCACTCGAGGGCTTTTAGGCGGGCGGCCGAGCGGGGCCGAGCTGGCCCGAGCGGTTCCGAAGGTGCTTCCCGGGCGGAATCGAGCGTTTCCGAACCGTTTCCGATGGTGCCCGAAGTGTCCCGAGCCTTTGCAGGCCGCGTCCGATGGTTCCCCGCCGGCTGGCCAATCCCAAGGCGGGAGGCGGCCGAGCCGAGCCCGCCGGAACGCGGCCCGAAGCGGTACCTGACAGATCGGGCGGGGAACCCGAGCCCGCCCGAACGGGGCCGAGTCCCCGAAGCGGCCCGGCCCGGCGGGTCGAAGAATCCCGAGCTCGCTCGAGTCTTTTTCCGATAGTGCCCGAAGGCGGCTGAAGCGGACGCGAGAGGAGCCGAGCTGTGCCGAGTCTGCTCCGATCGCGCCCGAATTCCCTTTCGTCGGCCCGAACGGGCAGAGCCCGAATACGCCCGAAAGCGGCCGAACCGGGCCGAGCGCTCCGATCGCACCCGAAGGCGGAGGGGAGGGAGGGGCTGCGGCGCAAAGGCTGCCGGGACGCTGGAGGACCGGCGGGGGCGGGGCGTTACGATGGCCGTCGTGAGGCGAGGTGAGCGGCGCGTTGCCATCGATACCGACAGCTCTTTCTTCTCCCCGTCGCCGTGTCCCGGTGGGTGACCAGGGGTGGCTGTTCCCCACCGTGTTCGAGGTTTACTCTCGCCTCCTCAGGCCGGGGGTGGGACACACGGGGAGAGCGAGGTGGGGCGGAGGTGGAGCTAGGCCTCGGCGCTGAGCCCAGCCCGATAGGCATATCGCGACAGCCCCGACACGGTGAGGGGAGTCCCGGCAGCTGCGGGCCCTCTATCAGCATGAGCAGGGGCTTGGCGCTGGTGCAGGCCGAGGAGCACCTTTATCCACAGGCAAATCGCTTTCCTGAGGCCTAGTGGCGCCTGTTGAAAATACAAGTCTTTGTTCAAATTATGAAACACTGGGATTNCTTCCAGCTCATTAGCGGGGTCAAAATGATTAATCGTAGAACCATAGAATGGTTTGGGTGGGAAGGGACCTTAAAGCCCCCCCAGTGCCACCCCCTGCCCTGGGCAGGGACACCTCCCACCACACCAGGTTGCTCCAAGCCCCCTCCAACCTGGCCTTGAACCCCTCCAGGGATGGGGCAGCCACAGCTTCTTGGGGCAACCTGGGCCAGGCTCTCACCACCCTCACACCAAAGACGTTCTTCCCCACATCTCAATCTCCCCTCTTTCAGCTTAAAACCGTTCCCCCGCATCCTATCACTCTTTCAAAGAGGTCAAAGATTTCCCCCCGGCTCAGGTTCACAATCCATACTCATCCCAAGTGCAAACACCTTGTTGCCTGGGAATGACTCTCCTACATTATACAACTGATACAGCTGAAAACAAGTGGGGTTACACTTCCTTTTCTTCTGGACAATACAAGGTTTCCAACAGGCAGAAATGAGGTGCCAACCTGTGCTTGAGGGAAAGTCACTATGCCAGGTCTCCCTAACGTGAATGCCCCCCTTAGCAGGATGCTCTTGCTGCTGCAAGTTTGTGTGCGTCATAGAAATCCTTTAAAATTGTTGGGTTTTCTTTTTTTTTTCCTGTGTCAGAATGCTCACTTTTCAATTTAAAAATCCCCCAGCAGCAATGCAGACTTCATTAATCCTAGCAGTGAGAGGATCTCAGGGTGCTGGGATTAGCAGCCTGCTGTTATACCTGAAATTATATATTCAACTGCCATAATGATTACTCCTTAACTGCGGTATCCCTTTCACGGGGATAGGTTTGTTTAACCTGCATGAAATGTCCCCTGTTGCTCAGTGGGAGGCAGCATATGCTAAATAATGGTCACTGTCAAACACATCCCGGGAGCAGATGCAGGAGTGCGGTCAGTGCCCTCTTGCGGAAAATGCTTTAAAATAAAAATAAAGTTGGGGAAGTGCCCTTAGGGAATTCCCCAGAGGTTGCCTCTACGGTAAAATCGTGCTACTCTAATTATACCATTGGCACCCCACAGCTGCCCAGCAGGGATGAGGCTGCACGGGTGTAGCTTAGTGTTTGGTTACACAGAAAAAGTTCATATCCAGACGCTTCTTGCGGAATAATAACACGTCTGCACATGCAGTTGGGGTATTTCAAATTAACACCCTACTTCACTGTCTAAAATCACTTTAAAATGGAGACAATCTCCTTATGGCTGTGGGAGGAAGGAAGCACATCATCTTAACACAGGGCTTTACTTTCGTGTGAGGGTTTATACCAGGGCATAAATACACATCTTTGACCATTAGTCACTGCAGAACAAGATGTGTAATGAAGCCTTTAATTCCCATTCTGCAGAAAGAAAGAAAGCATTCATCAAAAGGCATTTTGGCTACGTGGAGGGATGAGTCTGTTAGGAGCCCTTACAGAAAGTGGAGAGGAGAAGCAGCACGTCCAGGAGGTGTTTCACATCACGGCCAGGATGAATCACCACCTAAAATTGCTTGCCTATTTCCACTGCGTTCCCAAATTGGATACTTTAATTAGGTGCCTAAAGTTAGGGGGGATTAATTTGGGCCCAACTGCATAAAACTATTAGGTGATGAGGACATTAACCTCGAGAAGCCCAGGGATGGCAATGGTGAGGTGAGTACGTCCCACTGAATTGATCATAATGAGATGTCTCCAAGAAGATGGATGAAACGGCCTTTTACAGTCAGTTTTGCTCTCCGTGAAACACAGATCGAAACTTTTCAATTCCTCATGTGTCTGAAAGAGGCTAAGAATATTAATGAGTTACTTAAGAGGGACTCTATTTGGTCAGTGCCATCATGTTCCAAGGGAATTTCATCTGGTTTTGCAGAAAAAAACGAAGGAAAAAGTAAAATATATTGGTTAGCCTATAGAAAACATTCTGTATGATTTCTGTGGGTGATCAGAACAAATTAAGGTTTTACATAGAATGAGTTTGCTTTTGAAGGGAACCGGTTTGGAAGGATGTTATTTAGAGGAGCCAGGGAGCCCTGTGTTCTACGCGAACGCTTTCTCACAATTTAAAACCAAATGGTCCCCTCTGGTTCCCTTCTTCCTGCATAGTTAGAGGGATGAATGTCATCTGCTGTGAAAGGACAGGATAAACAAGTTCTAGGTAATGCCTGCGTACTTTCAAGTTTTGAAAGAGAAGGGTTGCTCAGTGAAAGTGACTTTTCACATCAGGGATTTCCCCCAATTTACTTTAGAATTCATGTATTTGAAAAAGTTATTTTTGGAACCTGAACTGCATGGTCTGAGAAAATAGTAAGTCTTCCAGTGACTGAGAAAAAAAATTCTGTAAGTGTGCTTAACTTCTGTAGTAATGTCAGTTGTTTGAATCTTTCTGCAGCATTTTTGGTAAATATTTAGACTGATTTTCTTCTCTTTATTTTTTCCTTCTCAACGGAAAGGAAGAACTTCATCAGTTGTATCCTTTTTGTACCTTTCACCTCTGACGTGCGGGAATCTTCAGGAAGACTGGCTGAAATGCATGCACATCTTCCCACCTAATAAATCTGCCCAGTGCTATTTTTGTGTTATTCTTGGAGTTTTCCATCATCAGCACCACCCATAGGAAGAAAAACTGGTAAAACATTATTTTCTTGCAGCATGTTTTTGCAACGTTTTGCTGAGATTGTGCCCTGATCCTCTCCCACTCGTGCACAAACCCCTTGAACCCTCCCTGCAGTCTTGACCAAGGGCCGGCAGCCACATTTTATGGTCAAATAACTCTAATTTCCTTAGGAAACGAGGCTAAAAATTGGGTTTGTGGCCTGATGGGCAGAGGCCCCATGCAGAAGAGCTCACAGACAGCTGACACAGCAACAAAAGGTAGTAAAAGCAGCTTTCAGTAGTATTTCCTCTTCTCTCATGTTAATTCACGCCGCCTTTACTCCTGCCAAGATCTAAGTAACCTCCTAAGAGGAGACACCCTGGGCTTCAGAGATTTCCATGCTTAGAACCTATCTAGTAATTTTTTTGCTCCACCTTCCTTCAACTGGAAAAACACAAAAACCTGGTTCTGTTTGAATAAGCTGAGCCGCTCTGGGAACTGGAATACGTCCCGTGTGGGCGTGGGTGCTCCCTTCAGAAACTGCATGGGCAGTTCCTGGAAAAGACACCTGCCTGGAGATGAAATCCCTGCCTGGTGATAATCAGGATTTGAGAAGTGCTGGGAGAGAAGGGAGGGTAAACATTTTGAGTATAGAAAGATGTGGAAATAATGAAATCTGCACTGGTAACTTCCTTATATAAATTATATTGCGTTATTTAAGGCAGAGAAAGGCTTTTGGTATCATCTGGTTATCAAAAATACCTAAGAATGGCCAAACTTTCTGGATTCTTGGAGCCACATTCCAGCTTCTCCATGTAGTGAAGCCCAGGGATGTCCTACACCTGTCTCCTATATTGCATTAATAACGTGCTGCTGTGCCTCAAGAACATGATTCCTTCCATCTGTGGATACCTGCTCTTGACAACCAGCTGTTGTTGTCCTCTAAATCCAGCATTTCAGCCCTGGTTGCAGTCAGAGTGGGAGCTGGCCCGGTTTAACACTCCCAGTTCACCCCCTCTGCTTGGAGCTGCTTGGCTGGAAGGTTCCTGTCTCTGCTGACTCCTGGGGGAGCACAAGTGGGTAATTCCCAGTGGATGTGTGACACTGGGATGGCTCCAGCTGAGTCCATCCTCAGCCTGCAAGTAATCTCTCCCTGTTTCCACAACTGTGCCCTATTCCCTGTCCTTGGGGGGCATTTTGAGGAGGTACTGAGGATTGTGGAACTCTCAAATACCTTGGCAGCGGATCCACGTTGACAGACGCAGAACTAGAGCTAAATATTATCTAGCGCACAAGTCAGTTTTGTGAGCAGTGACTTAAGGAAGTCTGTTTGTTAGGGATTTACATCTCAAAGCTGAGCTGGCGGCCTTTCTCAGGCACGTCACAGAGCAAAGCTTGCGGAGTTTCCATCGTGTGGGCAGTGACGGGGCCTGTCTGCTTCACAGAGCCTCCCCTTTTCCCAAACTTCACAGGAATTTGGTGTATTGGAGTCTGCCCACCCTCCGTCAGCTTGCTTCAGGCTGGCTAACAGGTATAGAAGTCGTTAGGGGAAACGTGTACACACACCCTCCCCCCTCGTTTCCTCAGCCTAACGAATGCCCCACTACGGCCCAAAGAAGTTTTGTTGTTTTTTTTTTTTAAATAAACTAAAGCCAACCCTGAAACAGGAAGCTTTTATCCCAACTCCGGTATTAGCAATCTGGAGTTACTTTCTGAACCCTTCCCAGTTCAGGCCGGGCAGAGTCGAACCATTTAGTATAAAAAGGCAGAGCCATATGTTTTGAGGTTCCTGGGAAATGATGATTTTCTGAAACTGATCCCACCTCACCGCTATGAGAAATCCTTAACACCAGCCACCAGCTGTCCTCTCTTCCCTTACAGATCCTGTTTTATCTAAATGGCATTTATTACATCTTTTACTTCTTGGCAACTCTTGCCATGATTGTTTATAAAAGTAAGTTGTGCATTTTCTAACAGAGGACAGACTGTGTGCTTACCACAGGGTTGTGGTTTGGGCTGTGTTTTCCTGGCTTGTTTACACTGTGTTATTCCACAGGTGAAGTTTTCAGTTACCCAGATGATTTTCTGGCTCCTGATCTTGTGCTGCTTTTCATTATGGCCATTCTGGAAGCGCTCCGATTATACTTGGGTATGTCATCTCACCACCCTGATGTAATTCCATTTCAGTAGAATATAATCTTTAAGCATTAATCACTTTGAAATTGAGTGTGTGTGTGTCAAAAGGTGCCAGTTTAGTGAACCAGCAGGTATTTGGAGGCTGTTGTTCATTTATGTCATTAAACTGTATGTGACTGATTGAGAGATTTGGTCAGAGAGTCAAATAGAATTTGCTGTCATAGGAAATAGAATCCATTAAATACCAATAGCTGGGTTGTCAGAAAGCACTGTAACTGGGAGAGCTGGGATGCTGGTTGCAGGGGAGCGGGACTCGGGAGAGTGAACACGCTGAAACACTGACATTTCCCTTCACTGGGCTCCTTCCAACCACTGCGGCAACGAGCACGAGGAACCAAACCTGCCACCGGCCACCACCTTTCCCTGTCCCCCTTCTGCCAGTCCCAACACCTTCCTTTCCCTGAGACACAACAGCATCGAGGGCCTCTTCCCCCCTGTCCAGAGCTTGCTAAAACTTCATAAAGTCCTTTTTTTTTCAGAAAAACAAGTTAGTATTAAAAGTTGCGCTCGATATTCCCAAGACGTTTACGGAAGGTGGGTCTCTGCTGGCTTCAGCTGACTTGCTGGAGGGAGGAATTTAACCCGCTGCCTTCAAGCTCTGCCTGTGTTTGCTTGGAGCCTGGCGGGTGAATAAAGAAGCGAGTTTCAGGTCTAAGGTGGTTAAACAGCAAAATCTACCGAGACCAGCTTGGAAATAAGATGCAGGGAAGAGAGAGGTGGAGCTTCTCCACCATGATAGTAATTTGGAATAGGAATAGATTAGCAGGGAACAGAGGAGATTCGATATTGCATGAGATTTTGCAATGAGGACAGGATGCTCTGAGGCGTGCACCGCAGGCACCGAGCTGTCACACCAAGTGCTGGGGGGCACCGGGGGAAAATTTGATGGTTGACTAAGCAGCTGAGCGATGAGAAGGATTGCAGTTTCAGAACCCCTTATCTGGGGTAAGAAAAGGCCTCCTGACTCCCAGTGTCAACTGATTGCTCTTTACATTAACTCCGGTCAGCAAGAAACCCATTGTCTGTCGGGGTTGGGGTTTGTTCCTACATTTACTGGCAGAGCCTCGGGTCAGGATTCGGAGTACTCCAAGCTGTGAGAACTAGAGCCTTTTTTGAGCAGGAACGTGTGATATTGTCAGGAGAAATCCGAGACTCACATCAGTTTTTTTGTTTCCTTGGAGGTTTGAAGGGGAACCTGACAGAAGAAGAGGCTCCGTTGGGGCTCAGCCTGGCCCTCACGGTGGGGAGCGTGATTCTGTCGGTGTATTTCTTGGTGTGGCAAACTTACGTGCTGCGGGCGGACGTCGTTCTGAATGCCGTGCTGCTCTTCACCTACGGGCTGGAGTCGGTACTAAAGGTGATAGCCATTGCTGCTTTTGTCAGCTGAACCCTAGCGCCTGTCAGCCTGTTTTCAACACATTTCTTCTATCGAGAGTGGGCTTACACTTCAAATATTTAATTCTTTTGCATATCAAAATCCTGTAAAACTTTTCTCAGTTGAAAGTACAAATGTTTGAGGGGCAGAGATGTCCCGGAATGGTGGGTACAGCCCCCTGCCTGGCAGCCCTGTTTCGCTGTCTCATCAGCTGGCTTATTTATGGGCGAGAGATGATTCAGCAAAAGCACTTAATGCCCTGGTTTTCATCAAGGACCGATGCTAGCTACTCATTCCCAACGCAGAACAGGAGCCGGCGCACCGTCTGGCTGGGCGGCGTGGAGACGATGCGGGTTTCCACGGCCTCGCGGCACCGTCCAACCCGAGTGACACAGAAACGAATGAGGCCGACGTGTGCGGGCTCGTTTCTGCCTGGCCACAGCCGCGTTCCCGGTGGAGGGCACCGTTCCTCTCCTGCTCTCATTTGTGTTCTCGGCCCCCTGTGGTAATTTGCCCGCCGTTAGTAGGGCAGTACCTGATTTCTCCCCGGCGGGACAGAGTGGAATTGAGTTTTGCGCGTACCCGGAGAGCCCAGCGACAACGTTTGGGCAGATGGGTCTCACTGACGTGGCAGCCAAAGGCAGAAGCAGCATGGGAGTGTGTCTGTTTCAATAGGGTGGCCTTAAAATGAGCAGAAACATTCACCCTTCCCTCACCCTTCCCTGCTGTTTAAGAGTCCAACAGAATGTGGTCGGGTGTATTTCTATCTGGTGGTAAACGTGTTAGTTTCCACGGTAATGCAAAAATGACTACATTCAAGCCTTGTCTTTTAAATGAAGAGCTGCGCAATTTCAGGGTTTTTTACTCAATCAAAAATATGTTTGCATTAATGTAAAGCTTGGAGGTTTTGTACAAGCGGGTTTTATATTCGGAATTTCTTATTTTTGTATTTATTTATTCAAATAAATAAGATTTTTAGATCTAAGCGGCGTTTGAAGTGCAGAGCGTCTTGTTCAGCTCCCAGGCTGCAGCTGAGGGAGCCTGGGGCGAGCCTGGATGTGTGGAAAAGCCTCCCCTCGTCCTGCTGCTGCCGCGCTACGTGGGTCCTGCTCCTGTGCAGGGAAGGAGCCCCGAGCTCCATGCTCATTTGCACTAACCAGGGGCTGAAAATACAGCGGTACGGTCCCTGCACAACTGCACCCTCACTCTTACTTTCTTTCCAGTGGAGAGAGAAAAGAGGGAAAGTGCCCTTGGAAGGGCCCAGTTCCATCCCTCGGTCTTACCCGAGGCGAGTGACACCACGTTACACCGCCCGCAGCTGGAACCACAACACCCGACAGCGGCAGGAGTCCCCTGGGGCCAGATCCTGGGAAATCCGTGGCACAACCGGCCCTTTGTGGATGGGAGGTGAAAGCAGCACGACTGGGCGCTACGGAGCAGCCAGGAAATCCAGTGACCAAACGTTTCCGTGCTTAATCTGCGTGAATCCAGCACCCGCCCGGGTCGGGGTGGTGTAATGGAACGCGCTCATGGCATGTGACAAGGAGTGACAAACACCCCGAGCTGTACCTTCCCCATCGATGACAAACGCATACCATACCGAGCGAAACCCCTTTCCATACGCCTACCAATAAAAGCACGAACATTTCCTGGTATTTTTCTTACACAAAGGTCTGGCAGTAGAACATCTGACAGGTTTTATAGGAAATAGTGCAAAGTGGAATGTGTTTTACCTGAACGGCGGTGCTGCGGCAGCCAGGGTCACGCACGTCAACCTCAAGTTGCAGCTTCTGTTCTTTACCTTCCTTCCTTCTCCTGCTGCTCACTACAAACAGAATAAACACAAAATATTAGCGCAACTGGAGGCAGCAGAGACCCAAGGTGTCGATTCGGGGGACACCAGTGAAACCAGTAGAATATGTTCCTACCCTGGGGGGTCTGACCCCACGGCAGATCCCACCCTCAGCTACGGCCCAAAAGCTGTTCATGATGTTGTACCATCATCCCTGGCCCAATCCACGCGGAAAACAGCCCTCAAAAGTGGTTGTAATGAAGGTGTTAATTAGGTGGTGGGTGCCATGTTTCTGCCTGTCCCCACAGCATGGTACGAGTTTGGGACCGTTTGTGCCACACGGGGTAAAGCAGCCCCCTCCTCAAGCTCTAGAAAACAGTAGAGTTTATATATATATATGTTATAAAACATGGTAAATCCTTTGCTCCTACCCATCACCTACATGAAAACCAAGAATGAGCTGAGAGGGACAACGCTTGCTGATCCTCAGCGATGGGGTAAATATACACATAGGATGATAAATACGAATTCAGAGCACTGGCCGATGGCTTGCAGAGTCCTGGATGGCCATCAGTCCCTGACGGGTTTTCCAGTTTAAGATAAAACTGTCCATGACCTTTTTGTGATTAGATGGTCAGACACTGGGGTGCTGCTGACACCCCCCCACTCTGTGATGGATGCAGGAGGAGGAAGAAGTCTGTAACCTTCACACAACTCCTTCATCTCGGGTGTTTCCAGGCTTTGAAATGTCATTTATGCCGGTGACCCCGATTTCCTGACAGCGCCTCTCCATGCTGAGCTGGTACAAAGACCTGCAGGGAATCGGGCCCCGACCTGGGGGACTTTCCCTGCTCAGAAGCTCCTTTCCAAACCGTTCCCAGTGCTTGGAGAAGCCGGGGCACAGCACAGCGAAGCCATTGATGACATTCGCCAGACACAAGATTGCTGGAGCTTCTAATTACGAGGCCCAGCCCTTCTGAAACAGGATGAGCAAGTCGGATGAAAACGGCATTAAAAATTTAGAGGAAGACATATTTTGAGGAGCTCGGTTTGGGTGTTGTTTACTCCGCGAGGGAGAAGCCTTTGTTCTCCAGCCCTCACAGGGGTGTCTGCCGCCAGCCTGATTTAAAAGGCTGATCCCGAGAGGCAAGTTGGCCTCCTGGGGTTTCAAACCGGGGAGATAACTCTGAGAGGTAGGGCCTACAGACCAAAACCCAGCTGAAACGCTGCGGTCCCCCTGCCACCGCCGTCTTCCTCACGGCGCTGAGGGGCTTCGGGCTGCGGCCGAAGGAGGGAGGATGAGGATGCTCCTGAGGTTCCACACCTGGGAGCCAGGTCCGCAGAGCGCAGCAGGGTGATCCCCCTCCGGCTCATCGCCTCTGCCCCACTTCCACCAGCGTTGCCCGTTGCAGGGAAGATGTAATAAGCTCAGTTGTGGTTTTCCTCCCCTGCCCAGAGGAAAAGTTCCCTCCTCTGCTCGGCGGTCAGGGATTTCCTGCGGGGCGCAGCTCCCCACGCTCGCCCGCTGTGCCCATCTCCAGCACCAACGGTGGAGCCGAAGCTGCCAGACAACAAGCAGTCCCTGCCTTAAACGTTAAACGGCTTCTCCAGCAGAATCCTGCCAAATCCCAGTTTGTATCCTGGGAAAGCCAGCCGGGATCCGGATGCATTTCAGGGGTAGGGATCTCCTGCACAGAACCTTTCAGCTGCCAAGGCTCGCCGGGCTCCAGCACAGCTGATGTCCCCACCACGTTTCCCTTTGGTTGAACCAATATCCCTTCCCCTGCCCCACGTTACTGCCCGTGTTCCCTGAACGCCGCTTCTCCCGGGGCTGCCCATGTTTTCACGGAGCATCCTGTGCCGAGACCCCCCCGGGGACCTCACCGACACCGCGGGGAGGAGGATGACGGGGCGCCGGGCAGGTGCCTCCGGCCGAGTATCGGCTCACGTTTCCCCACGGTGGAAGAGGTGGTTCTCCCTGTTAAAACCGAAATCATCTCTGTGTGGCGGGGAAGTGGCTCTCCCCCTGCCCGTCAGCTCACCCGCCGGCATTCCTCCCGCCCCAACTCACCCCCGGCTGGAGGGGGGCCAGGCAGCAGGCTGAGCCCGAGCCCCCCAGAGCAGGGGAAACCGAGACAAACCACGGCGGCAGGGAACTCGACAAGCCCCGAGTTAAAGTGTCCTCCAGACCCGTGTCCCCACGGTGGAAGCGTTTTTCCTATTTCCTTCTCTGGTGTCGGTGGGAGCTGCAGCTATTCCTGCGACGGGGCTGGTGACGGGGGTCTCTCACTTGTACGTGCCACGGGTTCCACACACGGTGCGAGGCCGGTGATGCACACACACTTCAATAAAATGCTCTGAAAAGCCCCATTTTTTGGAAAGAACTAGTTAACCGGATGGATCCCGCGCTGCCGTGAACACGTCTGTAAGACCCATGAATTCAGCGGGTATTTTCCAGTTTAATGCTCAGCTCATGAGCTGATCCCATCGTTTTAAAAAAACGTTAAATCTTGAGAGAAATGAAACCAGGTGTTCTCTGAAAGTAG
Organism: Calidris pygmaea; assembly: GCA_003697955.1. Classification (NCBI taxonomy): domain Eukaryota; kingdom Metazoa; phylum Chordata; class Aves; order Charadriiformes; family Scolopacidae; genus Calidris; species Calidris pygmaea. The sequence continues at coordinate 158,001 of QJSC01027993.1, read as the reverse complement.
TAAATCTGCCCCCAGAGCTCAGGGTCCCTCCAGGCCCCCCAACCCAGGGCGGAGCTGGCAGCAGGGCAGACCCCGAGCACGGCACCAAGAGCCTCTCCACAGTCCGTCAGGAGATACTCTGGAGTGGCCTCGCCGTCTTTTAAAATTTCCCTTTGGCTTTTGAAGAGAGGAGCAACGAGAAACAATGTGATGAGACCATGGTTTTTCTTTATAAACCATTCCCAGAGAGCAGGGGCCCGACGCTCCCCACCACGCAAGGGCTGAAGCTCAACTCCTACCTCTGCTACCCCAGCAAGAAGCGGCTCTGGCCGTGGCCAAGAGGGTCCTGTGCGGTCTCTGTTGGTGAGAACATGCGGGCACACGCGTGTGAACAACAACGGGGTCCTGCACACGGGGGTCGCTGGAGCAGAGCGTGTGCTGGAGCAGAGCATCTCCTGCGAGGAACAAGCCCTTGGGGTGCACCAAGGCCAGGGAGATCTTTGCTCCCCGCTGTGCCACCCCCGTTGGGTTCCCCCCAAAGGTGGGTTTCGTAGTTGCTCCCCTCTCCCCACCATAACCCCGGCTCCGTTTTACCTTTCGCCAGCGCCAGGAGCGTGGGGTGAGAGGTTTGGCTCTGCCACAGCGGGTCTGGGGCAAGACGAGGGGCTTGGTGGCCATGTAACCCCCAGGAGCACGGTGCGGGGTTACCCCAAAGGGGGCTCTGGGCTCACCCTGACCGCTTTGGGGACCTGGAGAGAGAGGTTTTTCCCTCTCCCTCCACCTCCCGGCACCTTTCCCCGCTGCGCCGTCGGGGCAGAGAGGGCAGGCAGGAGAGAAGCTGGAGGAAAACAACCCTCCAGCCAGCGCGGGGAGCACCGGTGGCAGCACAAAAGCTGCCTTGTTCCCCCAGCAGACACTCGGGCAGCGCGTCCCCTCCCTCACCGGCCACGGAAAACCCTGCTCCGAGCCCTCCTTTGCCACCCCTTGGCCGCCTTCAACCTCCCCTGTTGGGTCCAAAACGTTCTGGGGCGAAAGAAACCTGCAGTTTAACACGTCTCTCTCCCGGCTGTGGGTCCCCTGGCACCGGGAGCGGGCGAAGGCCCCCGCTTGCCCCCGGCGCCTTCGCGGGGACGCAGCGGGCTGGCCGGGGCCACCGGCTCCTAGTTATAGAGTAACCTGTTGCTCCGGGTCCCAGCTCCACCTCTCGCTGCCTCCACATCCCTCCCCTCCTCTCTCCTCTGCCAAGAAACCTCTGTCACCTGCTCTCAGACAACCGGGGCGAGCGGCACCGGGAGGAAAGGGCAGAGGGAAGGTGACGGGGACACCCCCCCAGGCTGGGGCACCGGGTGGGCTCAGCCTCCCCCTCTCCTCCATCCGTCCGTCCGTCCATCCCTGGGGCAGCGGGCTGAGCGCCGGGCAGGGAGGCAGAGAGAAGGAGCTTGGCTGCCGGAGAATGGCAGCAGGATCTAATTAGGAGGGCACGGCTAATTGGGAAGAGGACGCACGGGAGCCGAGGGAACTGCGGGAGACGCGAGCGGCTTCTCAGCACCGGTGAGTCCCCCCCTAAAACTTCACATCCCCCTCTCACCCCCCCAACATTTGTCCTCTTCAAAACCCTGCTTGATTTTGCGGCGGAGGGAGGGGGACGGGAGAGGGGGCTGTGGCTGGGACAACCTTCGCTGCAGTTTGATGTTGGTTGGTTGGTGTTTTTTTTAAAAAGGGTGAAAAAAACAAATGTAATTTTTCCAGCGTTACGTTTTCGGGGTTTGTTTCCCGTTCTTGCGTTTCCTCACCAGGCCAGGTCCAGTAGGTGGCACTTTCTTGGCAGCAAAATGTCTGTCTGGCACAGAACGGGGTGGGTGGTTTTTTTTTTTTTTCTTTTGTTGTTGTTGTTCCTAATGAAGTCTGGAGATGGTAGTTTGGAGCAGCAGTTTGTTGGGGTTTCCTCCGCCTGGGACGCATGGGGAGGGAATTTGTGCTGTTCCCCCCCCGGCCCCGGCACCTTGGGAGCCGCTGCTCTGGGTGGGTGAGCTCTCCCTGCCCCTCACCTAGGCAGGATTCCTCACCCTATTCCCGAGCGGAACGGGAATAGGAACCCCATTCCCTGCCCTGACAGCTCCGGTTCCCGGGAGCTCTCGTCTGCGTTAAGGAGCTGGAGCGGGGCTCTCCTGTCCCCTTTCACTTATTTGCCTGGAAAATGCCAGTGCAAACTCCACCGGGGACAAGGCTCAGGGACAAACAATTTGACTGACGGTATTTTTAAATGCTGGAAATAACTGTGAGACAACACAGTAGTAAAATAGGGTGACTGCCCTGCTGTAATTAGGGCAACGGGGTGTAACGCTTGTGCTGCCGGGCTGCTCCCAAACGCTGCAGGGAGCCGGTGCTCTAACAGGGAATTGCTCATCCCAGAGCTCCGGTGCTGGGCTGTTCCGGTGGGATCTGCCCCTAAAAAGGACTTTTCTTCTTTTTTCCGGGCTAAAGAAATGAGAGCAACAGGCTCAGCCCCCGGGTGACACACAACAGCCCGGCTGGTGAAGCAGAGACCCACGCGGGGGGTCACCCGCAACCCAAAGCACATTCCCAGCTCCGTGGAGTTGAGTGATGGGAGTTTTCAGCTGATCTTGGGGAAAAATTAGTCCTTCCCACACAGAAAGGGCAGCGGTATGGAGCCGAGGAGCTCTTTAAGCCAGGACTGCGAGGAGGGACTTGGGGTGCGCTGTGGGAACGTGCCCGGGAGCGGCGAAGGTGGCTGCTTCGCCCTGTCGAAAACCGAGGCTCAAACTGGTGTTTGGGATGACAGGAATGGCTTTATCCCCGCTGCGGACGGGCCTGGGTCCTCCCTGCGACTGGTTTCTGCCTCTGAAGCCTTGGGAAGCCAGGCTGGAGGAGGACCTGGTGCTCCTTCGGCCAGATCCCAGCCCTGGGCACGGGCAGGCTGCCGCGCTGCGCTCTGCAGGGCAGGCTGGTTCCTCACGCCATGGGAGACCCAAGGGGGGCTGGGGGAGGGTTTTGGGCACCTGAGAAAAAGTCGATCGCCGGCGAAGTGGCTGTTGGTGGAGTCCCAGGGAAGGGAGCAGCTGTGGAAGGCGGTGGAGCGCGGCTGCTGTGCGCACACACGCGTGCACGCACGTTTTCTCGGCGTGATAAAGCAGTTTGCCAAGAGAAGCTTGGAATCCTTGGCTTTCCGCCCCTCTGCCGGTCACCCCCCAGCATCAGGGTGGGGAAAGACACCGAGACGGAGGCGAGCAGCCCCACGGCCCCAGGAGGAGATGTCTTCTGGGCCACGGGCTCCGTAGCGTGGACGCGGACAGACTCTCTTCTTTGGGACCCACCTTTCGGGACTGCAAACCACTCGCCGTCAGTCAGAGTGACACAACCCGGGCTGTACATCCAGACCCTGCTGGGGGATGGCTGTGGGGCCAAATCTGCCAGGTGCTCGTTAGCATCTCAGCCTTGATGGGGTGGCTTTGAACGTGCTGGGAAACAGACTGCTTTCCACAGGGCCAGGGGATAATTCAGGCTGAAAGGGAAAGAGATCCAGAAGAAGCTCTAACGCGCTAAAGGGCTCGGGGGGGTTTCAGTCCTTGTGGCAGACAAGGAAAGGAGCAAAAGAGGGAGAATATACGTGTTGGCTTGTGTGGGTTGAGAAACATCCATATGAAATAAGTCCGGGTGCAAAGTCTGAGTGCGTGGGGGAGCCTCGTGGTGCTATTCCCAGAGCGCTGGGTCCCGCGGTGCTTCGGAGCCCTGTCTCCATCGCACTCCCTGCTGCTTTCTCTCTTCCCTGCCGTGGTCCCCCTCCGAGCGATGGCTCAGGGCAGGTCTATGGCTTTGATGAAGACTCAACGGTTTTCTCCTCGTGCGGGGCTGAAGTCTGGCCTCACGTCTCCTTCACGTGGCAGCAGCCAGCGGTTCTGCTCTCAACTCCGGGCAGGTGGGGCGCGTGGTCTTTAGCCTGGGAGTTTGGTGGGATGGGCAATAAAATAGTGACCCCTGAAAATATTCAAGTCTTAGGAGCCTTCCCCTGTGTCAGCCAAGCAGAGGTGCCAGGGAAAGCCCACAGACTTCCCGCAGTAACAGAAGTGGTTCAAGATACAAACTTGAATATAAGAAGTTCCACCTAAACATGAGGAGAAACTTCTTCGCTCTGAGGGTGAAGAAGTTCTGGAAGAGGCTGCCCAGGGAAATGGCAGAGTCTCCTTCTCTGGAGGCATTCCAAGCCCATGTGGCACGTTCCTGTGCAACCTGCTCTGGGCGACCCTGCTCTGCCAGGGGGGTTGGACTAGCTGATCTCCAGAGGTCCCTTCCAACCCCATGTAATTCTGTGATTCCTGCACCGTGGCAAAGCTTTATCAGCAGCAGGGTGTCCCACCTGCAGCGGTGGCACGCACGCAGCACCAGGCAGGTCTAGCAGCACTTGACCCTGCCAGCAAAGCCTCCTCAACCACCCCACTTTGGCCAAGGTTTGGCAGGTGCCCAGAAGGATACCCACCTGCCTGCCTGGGAGATGTCCAAACCTACCACCTGGAGGGAGGAGAAGGGTGGTACCTCCTGAAACCCTCCCTGCTCATCGCACTGTCTTATAGAAGAGCCCTTGCACCACCGAAATAAGAGTGACAGAGTTCACAAGGGAGACGAGATCCAAGGAGACCCAGGATCATTGCTCGGCTCCTGGATCTCCACCTGCCCACGGGACCGTGCAGCAGAGAGGACCCGCAGGGGTTCCAGGTGCCCCATCACGTGGCAGGGAGGCTGCGAGCGGCAATTTTACCTGCTTCCAGCGGGTCTGAAAATGGCAAACTCAGGCAAAAAGTTCGCTGTTACCCATCCCAAAAATATTTAGTTGCCCTGCATCAAATCACCACCAAGAGGGGGACCCCAGAGAGAGCTGATCCCACGCGCGGGTGTCGTCGTGCTCCCACATGGACGAGGCCACCTCGAGAGCTCGTCCCGTCCCTGGGCAGCCAGAGGCCTCCTTTCCCCTGGGCTGGGGACGGTGCCGCCCGCAAATTTGAAATGCACGATGCCGGGGGGGGGCAGTTTAACCAAAAAAGCCCTGGTGTGTTTATTTCCTGGTAATGCAGATAAATCAGGAGGACTGGCAATTAAGGAGGGAGGGCAGGGTGTGCAGTTGAGCGTGGGACTGGTTTGGAGATCTTCCCCGTTCCCCTGCACTGCAATTCCCCAGGAGCCCAGCCCTCGGTCCCGCTCCCCAAAGGCTCCCAAGGGCATTACTGCAGCGTGCTCCCTGCCACCGAGGTTCTGCCAAGGGACAAGCCTAAAACCTTCCCAACCCACAGGAGGAGGAAGCCAAAGGTGGGGAGACACAGGCTCTGCTCTACCTGGGGACAAGGTCCAGCTCAGCGTCTTCCGTGCCCTTTCATCCATTGCTGCCTGCACACGAGGGTCACAAACCAACCCTGCTCACAAGCATCTCCCACCAGGGGTTTCCTTGCCCTGTGGAGATGGGCAGACGCCTCTCACGTGCCAGAAATCCTCATCTCAGATGCCACATCCAGACCAGGGCTGGGTCTTCACCCACCGAGGCATTAGCCCACCTAGTCACCTCTCCTTTCCCACTCCCCAATACGCTGCCACGGCTCCTCTGAGGAATTTCAGCGGGGATGGAGGAGCTGAGCACCACCAGGGCAATGGGCACCAAGAGCCAGGGCAGGAAGGGGCAGCAGAAGGGGTTTTGTGACAGCCCTGGCTGTCGTGACGGGCCGGTGTGGCACAAACAGGAGCCCCAGGGCTCCGACCCAGCCTTGTCCTGGGTGAAGGCAGCTCCTTCCATGGCTGCTGGAGTAGTAACACTCCACCTTTGGTGGGCTGGGATCTTCCAACACCGCCTCGGAAAGGGCCAGCTTTCCTTTTTTTCTTTTCCAGTTGGGGTCCTGGCCCCCAAAAGCTTTTCATAATTTGAACTTGTTTGAATTTTGTTCTTCCTGCTTCCTTTTTCTTTTCTCTTTTTTTTTTTTTTTTTTCACCCCTCTGTCTTATCATTCCCAGCCTGTCCAGATTTATATCCTACAAAGGTAAAGTGCAGACCATCTGAACGGCAATAAACCAAAGTTCAGCCACCCAGCAGTAACGCTGCCCATCGCCCAGTGATTCAGAAAGTGAAACGGTGCCGCTGGCGGGAGGGCGACTGAGATCAAGCGAACAGGCAGAGCCCGAGTCACCACCACCCTCCCCAGGACTGTTTACACCCAATTTCCCTCTCCCTGAAGATGACCAGAAGTGGGGACTGTCTGGGAGCCCAGGCAGCTCTAAGCTCTTCATGCCTTAGAGGGGCATATATATATACATAAAGCAGGAGAAACCAGGAGAACCAGAGCTGCCACCCAAAGCCACGGCTCCCCCCGGGTCCTGCACCAGCAAAACAAAGCAGAACCCAAACCCCGACCCACCTCGTCGCTGTGGCCGACACAAGTGGCTTGTCCTGCTCTGCTGCTCCCTCCTCATCCCCCAGCTCCTCTGGGGTCACTCCTCGTCCCACCGCCCCTGGCAGGAGATGGAACTTATTGGTGGGTGCTGCCCCGGGTCCAGGTCTTGCTCACGGGTGGTGGCAGAGGGTCAGGCTTAGGCCACAACTGTGACTTGTGGACACAAAACCCTCCAGAGTTGGGTTTGGGGCTTTTGGTGGTAACTGCATGGAGGAAAAGGCAGTGACTCTGTCTGTGCTGTGGATAAACACAGAGACGGCCATTTGCCTGAGCCTGAGACACTCCTTTCATCAGTAAATTCACTTTATGAAAACACTGGGGAGAGGAGAGGAAGGTAATTGCACCCACAACATCCCTTAATAAATCACAGGCTGGAGCCTGCTCTCACTCCTGCCACTGCTGCCTCTTAATTATAGCTGTGTTCAGCTGAGGAGACAGAGGAGGAGAGCCAGGCCTTATGCAGAAGGGAGCACTAATTAAAACCTCTCTGTTCCCCAGCAAGATATTCATGCTTTCCCCTGGGGAAGAAGTGAATGGACTTGTCCCTGGCCATTCCCGCTGGTTAATCTGTAACGCTGACTTTCACGCAGCGAGGCCGTTCGGCTTGTTTTCAGGACCCGATGCTCTTGGCGTTCCTTCCAGGTTGAGATATGGGACTTTGAAAACTCCTTGAAGGAGGCAGAGGAATACCGTGGGTCCAGGCAGCCCGCGCAGGGTGGGTGCTGTCTGGCTGGTGGGCGGTTGGGTGGCTGGGGATGGCTCCTCGGCCGATGTACAACCCCCCACAGAAGAGTTTTGTGAATTGTCCCTGGCTGAGACTCCAGCCCTTCATATCTGGCCCAGGCAGGACTTCTGCGATGGAGAGCGTGTCCCAGGCTGCAGCCAAGCAAATCCTGTGATTGGAATTAGACGGGCCACAACAGGCTCAATCCACGCTCAGCTCCACAGGAGAAGAGTCAGGTCCCTTGGGCGGGCAGGGGAAGGAGTCTCCTTCCACCAGGCGCCTCCACGCCAGCATCTCTAGATGATCTCCAGATGGGCTTGGTACCCGACCACACGGGCAGGTGTGATGCTGATTCACCTGAGAACACAAACCCTTCTAAATTGCCAGAGGAGACCATTAGAGCTGAGCAATGGAAACAGCAGTTTGTCCCACTGAAGTCAAGGGGCTGATTCCCAAAGGGTGGGTGTAAATCAGCGTTTTCTAGCTGGCCCTGCAGAGTTTCAATAGCAGAGGACCCAAGCTGGGGGAGGGAGGCTCCAGTCCAGCATCCAGGCGTGTGCTCAATCCAACCAGCCCCTCAGATGAAGCCAGAGTAGGCTGGATGTGAATAACGTGGGGAAAATGTTGGGCTGGATTTTTTTGCCCCTCTTTTTCAATAGAAGGGGCAGGGCAGGAGAGCAAATGTGCCGTGAAAGCTGTGAAGGTTAACTGGAGACCCTCAGGACTCTCAGGTTTCTTGCTCTGAGTTGTTACCGCTTGGAGAAAAAAAAAAAGCTGATAAAGCTTCACCAGCTGAAAAAAAAAAAATGCTCCAAAAAAGCTGCAGCTGAGTCAGACAAGCTGCTGCACGGAGCGAGGCAGGAGCAGGTTGAGCAGGATAAATTGGGAGTAAATGGGGCAGAGCTGTGCTCGTTGCTGGTCTCCACCAGCAGGTAACACCCAAGGTGTGGTCGGGCCCGAGCAATCCTCCCGAGAGGGAAGAACCCTCTCCCTGCTGCTCCGAGCTGAAAAATAAAGCAGGGGGGACCCTGGATGTGTGACTTAAGTTAGGATACCCGTACTCTTCAGCTTGGAAGAGAGATGGCAGAGGTGCTGCTCTCCTCCAGATCCACGATGCTGCCCCGTGGCACGGAGACGGAACCCGGGAATGGTTGTTTACTGGTAATGGAGCTGGGGGGCATCCCCTCAAACCGGCAGCTGGCAAGTGTGGCACAAACAAAAGGAGAGGGCTGGGGACAGCACGCAGAGCTGCTGAGCATCCTGCCACAGGCCATTCAGGATGTCAGAAGTCTGCCCAGGTTGGCCCGATGCAGCTGGAGAAATTCTAGGATGAAAAAGGGTACCCAGAGCTCTTAAATCCCACCGCTGGAGGCTGGGAAACTTTGCAGAGAGGTTCTCTGTCCTGGTCTTGTCCTCTCCTCCGGGCATCCACCTGTGCTGCAACCGTGTGTCTGCTCCCAACCTGCTACCCCAGCTCCCAACCTGCTCCCAACAAGCACGGGTGGTGGGAGAGGTGATGGTGGTGGTCTCTGGGCCAAAAAGGGAGGCTGGAAGGGAGGAGAGGAGCTCCAGCCCCAGGGACCACTCAGAAGAAGGAAATGTCCCAGGAAGTGAGGACCGAGGGTGGCTGGAAGAAACACACTGAGCGGTCAGAGCCCGCCTGCCAGAGTCACATGCAAACTCGACCAGACAGGTCTCCAGAAGCAAACGAGACCAGACAGGTCCCCAGAACATCTGCTCCAGAGCTGGCACAAGCCCAGAGACACTCCTGCTCTCTGCTCCCTGCCTGCCAGGACCTCGTCAGCAAACGGTCAAAGGTTAGAAGAAGGATCTAAGGCAGTGGAGAAGGCTGCGGGGAGAGACTGGGGCTGTCACCACCCCCGGTGGTCCCTGGTGTTTTTCCCAGAGCATGGTGTGTGACACTGATTCCAACACCATCGGTCCTTGCCAAGGCAAGTGTGTGTTGCTGCCAAGATGCTACTTGTAGACACCACGCTCTGCTCCAGCGCCACGTGGGTGGCAGGCACTCGGGTCCCCTTGTCTCAGAACCTCATGACATCCCACACTAACCTCTTGCCAACTGTTAGTCCCACAGAGCAGGGCTGAGGATCATCTGGTTGAAGACCGCTTTGTTGTAGCCCAAGTGGCCCCCACCAGCCGAGATGCACCAGGGCTTTATGGGCTGGAAGAGCGTCTTCATCAAAGGTTGGCAGCACCTTCTCACAGACAGCTGAGGGCAGGAGGGCTAAAAATCCCACATACATATATTTATCTACAGTTGAAAGAGAACTGTGCTGTCTACAGGGCTGGATCTCTGCTGGCAGGAAAGCTGGTATTTGGTGAGGCGGAGGATAAATGACTTTGGTTTCTTCATTCAGTCAGAGGTTCCCTGTCCCTCTCAAAACCATGTGTGTTCCGTGCTCTCGGGGCCACCTGCCCCTTCCCTCAAAATGACTATGGCAGGTTCTTCACCGTGCGTGTTTAGACACAACCCTGCTTCTCCTTGCTCCAGAGGTGACCTGTAAACCTGTGACTCATTCCCCAAAGACAGTCAGGCAGGAGAATCCGTGGCCTGTATTGGCACGATTGTCTGCCATCCTCCAACCGCCCCAACCCTTGACAGCCCAGCTTGCCCACCTGGTGTAAAAGGGCCTTCTTGCTCCTTCTCCCCTCTCCTCATGGGGTCACTCAGGCCAGAAGGGACCTCAGGAGGTCTCTAGTCCAACCCAAAGCCAGGTCAGCTCTGAAATCAGGTTTTACTCAGGCTGTTCTTGGAAATCTCCAAGGATGGAGACGGTACAACCTCTCTGGGCAACCTGCTCCACGGCGCTGAGCTTCCCACAGTAGAGAGTGTCTCCTTTGTGTCTCCTGGCGGAGCTTTAGCTTTTTGGGACTGGAAATCCCTGAGGGTGAGCAGGAGTGGCCAGGGAAATTTTTCCTCTTTGGGACGTTGCACGAAAGTCTTCTCCTGCCTTCCCAGCCCCGTAATCCCCCCTGGTCTCTCCTGGCCCTCACGGACTCTCACCCCAGGTCCCGGCTGCAGGGACCAATTCTGCTTTTTCCCTCCTTACCCACGCAGGAGATTAATTTTGCCGCAAGATTGTTAAAACATTTCTGCGCCGTAAGATTAGAAACTGCCATTTCAATTCCCGTGATAAAGCCAGCCTCACACATCCTTCTATTCTAAACGAAACAAAGGGCAAAGGGAACAGATATTTTGCTGTTTTGGAACGATCTCTCATGGCGCCGTGTAGTTGCTGTGTAACTGGCTGTTCGTGCCACAAAACCCCCTCCTGCCGCCTCACCCAGGGAGCTCGGTAGGTTTACTGAAAGCCCAGACATCAGAAATCAGCCCAGATGGGATGTAAAAGTCCAGGGTTTACCTGCAGGCTCCCCAGCTGGGCAGCGATGCCGGCTCGAGCCATCTTCAGCCCCCGCTGTGACACTCGGTTGTGCCAGCACAAGGGCTGAGAGTCACATTCTGGAGCTGATTTGGCTGGAAAATAAGCCAGCGAGGTAAAAAAACATACATGTGGGGAGAATGGGGTTCAAGCCCCATGGGTTCCTGCTCTGGGGTGGCTCCTGTACACAGTTGCTGGGGAAGAGGTGGTGGCCAGAGACAGGAGGAGGGTGGGAAGTGCTGAAGCTGCTCCTGGAACCAAGAGTTTCCAGCTTCGGCACCTGCGTCCCAGCTCTCCCCAAGCCATGGGAGCTCAGCCCCTTCCAGCCGTTGGTGTATTCCTCTTTGTGAGGTTGTCACATTTTTCTACTGATGGAAGCAGAGCCCTGCAGAGTCTCAAGGACATGCTGAAGGAGACACAGGAGACCTCTGTCAGACCCTAGAGTCACAGAATCATCTGGGTTGGAATGAACCTTTAAGATCGTTGTAGATGCCTCATCCCTTTGTAAATGCCCCATCCCTTTGTAGATGCCCCATCCCTGGAGGGGTTCAAGGCCAGGTTGGAGGGGGCTTGGAGCAACCTGGTCTGGTGGGAGGTGTCCCTGCCCAGGGCAGGGGGTGGAACTGGGTGGTCTTTAAGGTCCATTCAAACCCAAACCATTCTGTGATTCTATGAACCCAGCAGCAGCCCCTGAGCAAGACCCCACTCCTCCTCTGTGCTCCAGTGAAGGAAAGATGCCTGGTGAGAGCCCCAGGTGTGTTTCAGGGGGCTGAATACACCCTGTAAGAAACACCCCCATCCCCTGCCACACCACAAGCTGACCTGAACCCCACCACGTCTCCTGGAGCCCGGTTGCCACCAGGTCACTGAGCTGGCTAAGCTGATGTCACCTTGTTTTCCTGCAGGGACGCTCAGAGCCGAGCTCCCATGTGCCAAGTTTTAGCTCAAATGAATTGTTAGCAAGTGGCCAAAAATACACAGACAGGATATGAGTAGGAAGCACAAAACGGGGTGGGAAGAGATGGCAAGGCATGTTGTGGTGATTAGCCTAAAGAAGGCTAGAAAAGCCCTAAACGTCAAATGTGATTTTCAAGGGATGAGTCGCCTCCCTCAAATCCTCTGCCTCACCCTCCCAGCAAAAAACCCCAGGGCAAGTTTTACAGCAGGAAATGGATATTATTGATTCATTGGCTTCCCCAAACCCCAGCTTGCTGTCGGCAGAGGTTTGGGAAGGGAGCAGAGTGAAACAGCCACTCGCTGGTGCGGGCAGAGGGAGACGGGCTGCAGCCCCCTCCCTTTCTCTGGGGTGACACCTCGGTGTGACCTTCCTACGCGAGGGGGTTAAGGCTTTCTTGGCTCAGATTTACCCATCTCGCTGCAAACCCCTTGCTGGAGACACACGGAAGGTAAACGTGGCCCCCGAAGCGGGTCTCAGCCTAATGACAAGCTTTTCTCTGATGGAGCAAAAGCTGCTGGGGCAGGGCCGTGGTGCCGCATGCCTGAGCTCCTGCCAGGCGAGTGAATCAGCCTTTCAGGGAGTGACCAAAAATGCCCTTCCTTTAGAAGGAGGAGGCGGTGGAAACATCCCGTCGCTCTCAACGCCTTGGTCTTGCTCACGAACCGAGGCACGGAGGCAATAGTTTACAAACAATCCTTCCTCTGCCCCTCCTGGAGGTTGGAGAGGGACCGGCGATGCCACCCAGGCACCTTTCCCTCGGGGCATCCCAGCCCTGGTTGGGCTGGTGGTCGCCAGGCAAGTGATGTTCAGGTAGAAGGATCATGGTCCTCCTGGGGCCAAGGCCTTTGCGGGGAATGAATGTGGAAAAGTTGGCCTGCCAATTTTTTTTTTTTTTAAATTATTTATTTATTCTTATATAATAAGTTGTAAAAGCAGTGACAAACTTGTCCTGCTGAGGCTGGCTGGTGGGGATTGCAAGGTATTCACATGAGGTGGGGTCACAGTGTCCTTACACATTAAAGCAATCACTTAATGAACAATTAAGGCGCTCGAGTGATTAGCTCAAAGCTCTGGTGACAGCAAAGGCCAATCCCTTACCTACCCATACGTCCACAGCTGGAAATAAAGTACTGATTGATACCCATCGGGGACTAATGAGGAGCACCCGGGTAGGATTAGCGTGTGGTCAGTATAGACAGGGCACCAGAAGCTTCAAACCCCCTGCAAGAAGCAGTTTTGCTGCGGGTGCTTTGCACAAACACACCACCACAGAATCACAGAATCCCATGGGGTTGGAAGGAACCTCTGGAGATCATCTTCTCCAACCCCCTGCCAGAGCAGGTCCACCCAGAGCAGGTCCCACAGGAACGTGTCCAGGTGGGGTTTGAGTATCTCCAGAGAAGGAGACTCCACCACCTCTCTGGGCAGCCTCTGCCAGGGCTCTGCCACCCTCAAAGTGAAGAAGTTCCTCCTCATGTTTGGGTGGAACTTCTTACATCCAAGCTTGTGCCCATTTCCACTTGATCTGTCACTGGGCAAAGTGACCACCTTCCAGGCAAGAATGTGACAGCCTCCTTGAAGCCCCACCACAAAGAAGAACACTTTGCCCTCAATCAGAGCCGAACATCACTTTGAGAAGCAGCAGGGATGCAGTAGGAACCCTTCACACCTTCAGCCCACCCTGCCCCACCGGTGCCAGCCTATTTTTTTCCGAGTCTCCCAGCCGTTTCACAAACGCCTTCGAGCCTGGAAAAGCCCTAAGTTGATGTTCTGGCCGTACAGTGAGGTGCACGTGAGGAGCAGCTCTGGGAGCCAGGAGCTGAGGGGCAGTTACAGCCAGGGCTTTGGGGCTTTGCCTGAAGGCGACTCAATGCCCTCCTTCAGGCTGGGCTGGAGCAGAGCAGGGCAGATATCCCTCCTGCTGGGGAACAGGACACGCAAACGTAGAGTCACTCCCTATTTTTCCTGGCCCCATGTCCCAGGCCTGATTTCCACGCAGAGAAAATAAAAAGGATCCCTTTCATCAACAGAGCCAGGGAGGCAAATCCTCCCCCCGCTCCTTCTTCTACAAATCACAGCTATAACCCCCTTGCTGCCAGAGTCTGGCGGCACCTTAGGAAAAAGGGATCGTTTGGAGGAGAGGGGATTGAATAAGGACGCAGGGCAGAGAAACCTTCAGTGTGA
>QJSC01027993.1:38033-144206 GCA_003697955.1 Calidris pygmaea | reverse complement strand
GAGGGGACAGGCTTTGCTCACAAGACGGTACGGGCACAAATAAAAACAGGACAGAGGAAAAAAGCTACAAAATTCCCCACAACACGCTTCTCTTCCCGGGAAGCCCAGGGGACACCTCACGTCGGTTTTTCTTCCTCCTCCTTCAAAGCTTCCGGGAAGTTTTGAACTGGGGCCTTTCAGTTTAAGCCATTTCTTGAGCTTTTATACCAGGTGCGCTCATCCGCCTCCTTCCACCTTTCCAAAAGCATCTGTTAACGTTTCTCATGCTATTTCTGGTTCTCAGGGTTGCTAAACTGCCCCCCCCCCCCGCCCCCGGCAGGAGACACACGACAGGCCCCAACCTGCTCCCTGCGCGTCCTCCACCCGGCTTCTGCGGGGTTCCTCCGACAGAGGGGAGAAGCTGTGACTCTTTGGGGACTCCGCAAACACAGGGGCAGCGGAGTCAGCTTCCAGGTTTTTTTCCCCCCAGGAACGTGGAGACTGTGGCTATTTGTGCCTTTTCCCCGGGTATTTACGGAGCGAGGCGCTGTCTAGACTTGCTTTCGGTTTCTTGAAGGAAGGTTGTACCTTGTGGCAGGAATATAAAAGCTCCGGGTTTGGTTTGAGTAGCCCACAGAGCCCTCCTCTCCCGCACCGGCCTCCGCGGGCACCGAGAGCCTCCGGCGCTGCCGGGACTCCCCACCTGGACCTCAATTAAGGTCCATTTGCATCTTGCCAACAGACTGGAAAGAGCCTCGCACAAGTGTGTGCATCTGTGTGTGTCTGGGGGGACACGGAGGGTGACTTCCCACGCTCTCTCTGGGCAGTCTGTGAATCAGTTCATAAATATTGGCACTTTTGCTCCGTTTGTGTTCCTGAGCGTGAAACCCCAAGCCTCCAGCTCAGCCCCTGGAGGGATCAGTAGTAAAACCAGCAGATGCTGGCTTTTTTTTGTTGTTGTTGCTTTCTTCAAAATCAAGTTTTCTCCAAAACTTCGGAACCTTGGATTTGGAAATTTCTCCAAATCTCCAGTGCAATCCAGCAGCCGGTGGGGTGTCCCAGGGACCGCTCAGGCCAAGCCCAGCTGCTGGACAAGCGTGTGGGTGTTCCCCTCTCGGCGCTGGGAAGTCTGCTTAAACATTTTTCCCAGGAAATACTTTTTAAGCACAAATTGCTGTTTCTGAGGAGGTGAGCGAACAAGGCATGAGGGTGATCCTGCATGGGTGTGATCCTCAGCAACGGGTATAAATCTTACCCTGGCGCTCTGCAGGACACAGCATGGAAGGAAGGAAGGAAGGACTCAACCCAAAAGTGGCAACCAGGGTCCATCAGAGCTGGTGGAGGGGTGGCTGTGGATCTGAGGTGCCTCAGTCTAAAAGAGCTGCTGCCCCTTCTCCCAGAGAGGCTGAAGAAGGCTTGGTTCTTCTCGGCTCAGCCCTGCGCTGACCTGTTGGGCTGGGTTATATTTATTCAGGTGCTGCTTGTCTTCTGGAGAATCTCCGCAATGTGAAAAATCCTGTGTAGAGAGCAGGGAGTGTTTCCCTCCAGACACCTACCAGGTTGTCCCCGCCGCCTGTGACTCTGCTGTAAGGTGGTACGTGCCACGCACACCCTGAAACTACACACGCGTTCACGCTCACCTCCTCCACAGGGGCTAGCAGCTTCCCAAAGTGACCTGTGAGCTTGAGTGGCTCCGTCGCTGTGAAAATCACTTGAAAAGGTGCCGTGGGTGGGAGGGAGGAAGGAAAGAACAGCAGGAGTCGCCCCTTTCCCAAAGCGGGTGTAAAGACAGCTCAAAACACTGTAAAGACAACTCAAACAATGCAAGTAAGAGAGGGGACCCTGCGGGTGACCAGAATCTCTGAGAAATGCCGGTTGGATGTGTTCCCCTTTTCAAAGCAGGAACCCCCAGCAACAGGTTAAGCTAGAGCTTGTGAAGTTCCGACTGGGTCCCGCTGAACCACCATGATTTGCCAAGAACAGGGTTTGGAAATTTCAGCTGGGACAGGATCCTTCCTTTGCCAAAGGAGCAGCAACACGAAC
Source organism: Calidris pygmaea (assembly GCA_003697955.1). Lineage (NCBI taxonomy): Eukaryota > Metazoa > Chordata > Aves > Charadriiformes > Scolopacidae > Calidris > Calidris pygmaea. The sequence goes on along the minus strand of QJSC01027993.1, from coordinate 142,184 downwards.
ACGTTCATTCGTTTGGTTGTCAGACTCTTTCCTCGGGATTCGGGTTTCCCTCTGATGCTTCCTGACTAACCCAAAGAGGATTTTCTTGACGAGTACGTGTTCTTGGTACCGAGCCTGCTGAGCAGGTCTGGACTTCTTTTGGCGAGCTCTGCCAGTCACCCTTCCTGGCAGGTTCAGAAAAGCAACTGAAAGCAGGAGAAGGGTGGTGGTGTCAGTAGGAGGCTGGACCAGGAGACAGGAGACCCAGGTGGAGTTCTCGGGTCTGCTGCAGGTTCCCAGGGTCCATCTCACAAGCACTTTTAGAGATCTCTAAACCGGGTGGTGTGAATTCAGAGCTCTCGGTGGCACAGGAGGAGCACTGAGCACACAGATCCCGGTGCCTCACCAGCACCTGAAAGCTGTTGTTTAGTGGATTGATGTGGGATTGTAGCCTTGCCAGTTTCCTTCCGTACAACCACAGTGGGTCATGGGAGGTGGGAGGATACTCCAGGGACTGGGACGGGCTGGCTGGAGCATGAACGGTGCAGGGGACACATGTCACCGTGCTCCCTTTGCTCCGGCGTGGGTACCAGCAGACTTAGCTTTGTGGGACAGTCTGTCAAACAGCTTTCACCAGCGTGACATTCCCTTACGGAACCGCTCGGCAGCCCTCACAGACAGCGCTTTGTTGTCCTGGGAAGTTTAAAAGATAACATCATGTGGTCGCCAGCTAATGTTTCTAACCCACGCTTTATGTTACTGGCCGAGGCTCTCGCTAATCTAACATTTCTGCCTGATCCATCCAGTTGGCACGGGCTACGCTCCCAGACCTCCTTATACCTGCCCCAGGCGGGACCCCCGGCAGCGTTTCCATCACATATATTTCACCAGTGCCCAAGCCCCACCACCCGCTTGGTGCAAAGACCTCCCTTGCCACGTCCTCGAGTGCTTCACACGTGCTGCAGAACGAAGCCATTCCCCACCACCACCTTTAGGGTTGACCGGACGGGGCATGAGGGGCTACTTCACGTGTTGGTCTCATTCCAGGTGGTCCCACTCGGGCAAGAAACACTTTAGGCTACAGACATCAAACCGTATTTGACCCCTATTTGTGATACATTGGTTAAACCATCAGTATCAGCCCCATGGCTCCAGGGAGGAAAAGATTTTTCATTCCTATCTTGTGGGCAATTGGGAAGTCCCGTCACAGCGGGCAGATTTCAGTGGGACGACTGATGGAAACAAAGACAGGGTCTGTTGGAAATGGGTTAGGGAATGCTAGGAAAAACTTATTACTCCTAAGTAGCTTATTTTTAAGGTTTGGGAGTTTTCTGCCATATTTTTCTACTGTTGTTCCAGCAAAAGCTGCTGCTTTTTGACCAGTATTTCCCCAACAAACCTCTTCCAGCACACTCTACCTGATCACAGTCTTAAAGGTGCTCTTAGACCTATGAGGAAAAGCACTCACAGACACTAGATGCTGCTATTAATAGCGATGACAATAATAACAGCCCTAAAAAACCCGCTAGTATTTCACATTTTCAAGTTGTCCAATCTCCACCCAAAGTCCAGAATTTTTCACAATCCCTTTCTACGTGCTATAAGAACAAAAACATACGACCACAACGGACAAGGAAGAATTATACTGAATAAAAATCATGTAAGACAATAGCAGCGATCGGCCCAAAGGGAAGAGAGTGCTACTATTCTTTCCCCTCCCTTAGAGCTTCTCCATCCTTGCAATGTTGCAGCTCCCTCTTCAAAGAGACTCAAAGAAAGTCAAAACAACATATGGCCTGTTTCCATTTGCTATAAAAGCACAGAGATGTAGCCCAAACAACAATGCCAGGCTCCCATCACAACTCAGTGTGTCTTCGCTGTGTCTCCAAGGATAAGACTGTCCAGAAAGTCAGGGAGTGAGATTTCCTTTGCTTTAAAGTACAACACAATTTCACCCACTGAAATGTCCTTCAGCAAGAACTTCTTCTGGCCTCCCCAAGGCCCTCTGCTTCAGCACATGAGGTCTCATGCCCTAGGACAGGTCATGGTGCCAGGCTTTAGCCAGGCAGTTAAGCTTCCCCTGTAAGTCCCCCAAGAGAAGCGTGGTGCTACCATCTGTCCTCACAGCCAGGATGTGAGCCTGGCTTAGCTACTGGAGCCCACATTCCATTAAACACCATGCTCACATGCAAGGCTTGGCTAGTGTAGGTTGCCCAGAGAGCTTAGGTTCAGGTTGCCCAGAGAAGCTGTGGCTGCCCCATCCCTGGAGGGGTTCAAGGGCAGGTTGGAGGGGGCTTGGAGCAACCTGGTGTGGTGGGAGGTGTCCCTGCCCAGGGCAGGGGGTGGCACTGGGGGGGCTTTACGGTTATTTCAACCCAAACTGTTCTGTGATTCTACGGTTTGCTTGGTGACCCACAGAGAAGCAGTGCCCTGCACCATCCAAAGAGCGGGTGAAGGTCTCAACCTGATAATCTCAGCTTTAGACTGGATATTAGGAAAAATTTGTGCACTGAAAAGAGTTATTAAGCCTTGGAACAGGCTGCCCAGGAAAGTGGTGGAGTCACCACCCCTGGAGGGATTTAAAACACAGGTAGACGTAGTGCTTACTAATGGTTTTTGTCAGTGTTAGGTTGAAAGTTGGACTCGATGATCTGAAAGGTCCCTTCCAGCCCAGACAATTCCCTGATTCAAGCTGCACAGCCACACATCAACGCGGCTAAATTTGCCTCTCGCTTCCCTTTCTCCACGTGCTCGCCTGCTGGGAAAGGGAGCAAAAAGCAGCCGCACCCTGCGGGGAGATAAGAGGGAGACCAGGAACCCTCTGAAGCAGGGAAGCGTGAGCCACCGCTGAGATGACAGCGGGGAGGAGCCACCGCGCGTGGCAGAGGTTGCAGACCCGTGGGAGCTCGCAGGGATGCCCCTTTCCACGGGGAAGGGGGAACCTCGGCCACAACCCCATCTCCTCTCTCGCTCTTTGGTCTTTGGCTCCGTCCACCTTGAGAGGTGAATTACCCTCAGCCCCTTTCTTCACCTTAATTCAAGCCCCGCTGCCTCTCGATTTTGCAAAATCATTATAAAGCCTCCAACCCCTCAGAAACGTGCCCCTCCCCCCCAAGCCTGCCAGCTAGGATTCAATTAATATCAGGCAATTTAAAGTGAATTACAAAGCTCTGGCACAAGGCTCCGTCCCGGTTTAACTTGGCCAGCCCCACACCACACCCTCGTTGCCATTAACAGGCGTTTGGACACAGACACGGCCCTTAACGCAGCGGCGAGAGCCAGGCAAAGGTTAAATATTGAAAATAGCATGAATAAATAAAAAGGAGGGAGCCCGGCAGAATAAGGACCTGCTGACCTGGCAGGCACATGCGTTGCTTCCAGTTTCATGCCTTCTTCGGGACGCAGGCATCCTGGGAGGGAGGACAACCTTCCGATGGTGCTGGGAGAAGGGAGAGGGGACATGGGGGGTTCACTGCCTTAGAAACGCCCAGAGGGACCAGGGATCCCTCAGGACACGTCAGAAGGAGCAATTTCTCATCAGCCCCTCTCTGAAATGCCAGGGGTGCTAATGGGTTACAGCTTCTGCTTGGCCAGGTGGGAGGGTTTTGGGGCGTCGGGGAATAAATGGGACCACAAGTGGCACAAAACCTTCCAGTGGCACGTTGGCAACTCACCCTGACCCTGCGGGGTCCGGTGGCATTTCCACCACCGAGGTACATGGTGGCTGGTCCTTAGGGAGTCCAGCTCATCCCAACAGCGCTTTCGTATGAACTACCATGAGATGAAGAACCTGGCTCATTCTGTGGCTGGTCCCGCTTCACCCCCGAAGCTGTGCAGCCATCACCATCACCACGGGGTCTGCTCCTCGGGCAGCCATGCAGGGTTTGACCTGATGGGTTCCTCTGTGAGCAGATCCCCTGGCGTTTGTCTTTCAGACAAACAAAAACCAGGGGGACCTTGGCTGCATCCCTGGTCCCTCCTGCTCCTCCGGCTGGGACTGGGGATCGAGCTCTGAACCCCATGGGCCAAACTGGGCACCGCTCACCTGCTGGAATAGCCTGGATTTCAGTCCATTACGGATACGGCCCTGGGGCAGCAAGTGAAAGGGAGCCCGAAATATTACATTATACACGAAACATTCCCAGCTACAATCACTGGCTGTGGGATTAAACTGATCTGAGGGTGTAAAACAGTCAGAGCCGGGTTTATTAGAGTGTGTTCCCTTTTCCAGGTCTCTGATCACAGAATCAGAGAATGCGATGGGGTTGGAAGGGACCTCTGGAGATCATCTCCTCCAACCCCTGCCAGAGCAGGGCCACCCAGAGCAGGTCCCACAAGAACGTGCCCAGGGGGGTTTGAATGTCTCCAGAGAAGGAGACTCCACCACCTCTCTGGGCAGCCTCTGCCAGGGCTCTGCCACCCTCAAAGTCAAGAAGTTCCTCCTCATGTTTAGATGGAACTTCTTACATTCAAGTTTGTGCCCATTTCCTCTTGTCCTGTCCCTGGGCACCACTGGAAAAAGCCTGGCCCCATCCTCCTGACACCCACCCTTTCAGTATTTATAGGCTGATCAGATCCCCTCTCAGCCTTTTCTTCTCCAGACTAAAAAGCCCCAAGTCCCTCAGCCTTTCCTCATCAGAGAGATGCTCCAAGTCCTTCATCATCTTCGTAGCCCTCTGCTGTCCCCTCTCCAGCAGTTCCCTGTCCTTCTGGAACTGGGGAGCCCAGAACTGGACACAGTTATCTTATTATCTTATGCTAATGCGCGCCGAGATCCGGGAGATAGGGACTGTTTGAGGACGGTAAAAGGAAACCAGCAGACAGCCATTAACAGAGGGAAAATTCACGGGTACCCAGGCTTGGCCGCAGGGACGGGTTTTATTACACTCAGAGGGGTTGGCAGAACACCAAGTTTCTATTCTAACATGTGTATGAATTTATATCCTCATGTGTGTGCGTGCGTGGATGGGCTTTAGTATCGACCATGAGAGAGATGAAAAAGGCAGAATTTAATGCACCAGCTACAAAATGCACTTCAAATTAATTTCTAACAACGTCTCGGCGCTGGGGAGTGTTACTGGGACACAAAGGAGGCTGAAAGACCAAAAGATGCGGGGTTTCTTTGCACAAATGGTGTGTGCAGGTCTGTGTGGGGCTGGGCAGTGGTGGAGGACACAAACCACATCCCTTTCCCAGGAGCTGGGTCTCCCCAACATCCATCCCTCGGACAGACGGGGCAGTTTTGTGGAGTTGGGTGAGAAAGCTCCGTCTCTGCTCTCACCTCGGGGGGAAACACGTGGAGCAAAATACCACGAGCGTTTCCAACTCGAGAAATAAAAAAAAAGGATAGGTAAGGGATCTAGGGCAGCTCCAACCAGCCCTGCAGCAGATAGTCAGCCTCCAGAGGGGAAATCCCAGGAGCCGGAGCTGACTCCAAAGTATTCCCCAGGGATTACACACAATCCAGCCCACGCTCAGCTAACAAAAGCCTCTTCAGGGAGCTCTGCTGCTGCCAGGGACGGCTGTCACCGCGGCCCCGTGGCACGGGCCAAGCACGTTCAGAGGTCCCCTCGCAGGAAACCCCACCGAAGACACTGATTAATTTCTTCCTCTGGGCCCGCGAGGAGTATTTTAAAGCCCTACCTTGGAATTCTGACCCCCTTTTAATGAGGTGAGCGGGTCCGACCCAGGTGAAGCAAACGAGGGGCTGAGTGCCCAGTACACGGCCAGGTGACCCCAGAGCTTTTCAGAAGGGAATAAAAAAAACCCCAAAGACTTATTCTGGCTTTTCTGGCACTAGAGCAGAGCTGAATATCTTGGATATCGATACAAAGCGTTCCCCGAGGTTTTATTATACCTTTTATTCCCTTCTTTCCCCATCCCCACCCCTTGCAGTTCTACTCTTGGAGCAGTGCCTGGATCTCTCTCATATTATTTATAATTCCCACCTGAAAGAGGAGGAAAAAAAATCCGTGAGCAGATCCTGTCAGCCTCTCACCAACACTCAGCCATGGCAGTAAATTTTTCCCCATCCCTGTGCTGCCAGTGGAGCAGCATTCACAGTTATCTCACTTTTCTCTCTGCGGGCTGTACCCTGGGGTAAGGATACTTTAGCAGCTGGGAGAGAGATTAAAATTACCACATAACAAAAGATAATTACATTATAGTCATGAAAAATGACTCAGGACACTTACAGTCACGAGCGCACGGCCACGGGGATCCGTGTGGTTGTTAACGGCCTCTGACAAGGCACAAAGGCAAAGGCCACCTCTGTCCCCATCAACATCTTGCTAGAAAGAGACGTGCTGAAGTACCATGAAATTTGGGGTGTGCCTGGAAGGGACAGGCAAGAGGGGAGAGGTGGAAACAGGTTTTGGAAAAACATCTTGGGATGTGTCATCTTCAGCCCCGGTCAGAGCTGTGCGAGGTATCTGAGAGCAGCAAGGAATCACAGAATCATAGAATTTTCTGGGTTGGAAGGGACCTTTAAGATCATCTGGTCCAACCATCAACCCAACTCTGATAAAAACCATCACTAAACCATGTCTCTAAGCACTATGTCAACCTGGCTTTTGAATCCCTCCAGGGATGGGGCCTCAACCACTGCCCTGGGTGGCTCATTCCAATGTGCAATAACCCTTTCCGTGTAAAAATTTTTCCTAATTTTTTTCCCTAAGAATTACATCTCCCTTCCCTATCTTTTATTTTGTAAACTAAAGAGCTTTGGGGTTTTTTTTGGCCAAAACTTTTTTTTAAAATCCACTCCATGCCTTTGATCATCTTTGTTGCTTTCTGAACTTTTCACAGTCTTCTGTAACTCTCCTGGGATGGAAAGGCAAGAACTACAGCGTATTTAAGATGTTGACAACAGATAGAAATAGTGACATAACAAGGAAAGCCCACGGTGCTCGCCTGACTGCTCTCATCTGCCCACCCTGCTCCCTGGAGACCCCAAATCAGAGCACGCACACACAGAAATCACCCGAGAGCATGTTTTCTAACTGCTAACCCTCTCTTCTCTGCTTCTGCTGCAGTTGCCTGTCCTGCGAAGAGACATGAGTCACAAGGGATCCCTCAACAGCAACCCTGGCTCATCAAAGTAAGGATCTCCGAGGTGGGCTTCCTCCATCTCGCGGCTGGCACCACTCGGGGGGGATGCTCCTAATGGTCCCACTTGCCCCCCCAAGTCCCTGGTGTTTGTTTCACCCTCCCTGGGCACCTCACAAGCCGCAGCCATGGCCAGCATCGCTGCCTCACACCTCACAGGCCCTACGTGCTGCGGCTTGGTGATGCCATGTTAGGCGCAGAGAGAGGAGAAGGACACCAGGAGCTTCTCCACCTGTGGCTTGGGGGTTACAACAGCCCATGGCAGCTTCGCAATGGAGCCAGAGCCACCAGCTCGCTCCCTCCCTCCTTCCTCCATGCTCCTGGTCTCCTCTTCCCACTCCATCTCTGAGTGGGATGTAGGTGCATGAACACCATGGACCACTGCCTGCCCTCAGGGGGACATGGTGACGGAGCAGAAAGGAGCCACTGGCCACCCTCTGGCTCACGGCACCGTGCAGGGAAGCCCAACCACAGCACCTGAAACCCCAAGGTCCTGCTTTGATCCTCCTCTGCCAGGCCTGAGCCGGAGCAATCACTGTCACCTCCTGGCTGCACACTCCATGCAACCCAGGCATGGGGGGTGGTCCTAAAGGGGGGGTAACCCACGCTTAGAGACCTGGCACCCCAAAACTCAAGTATTTACACACAACTATGCCCTTCCACATTTTGACATGGGACATGTTCTACATCTGAGCGCCTGACTTCAAGGAGTTCACCTCCAAAGGGTCCACTAATAAGGGGTCTTAATCTTGGCCCTTTCAAGTGCCTCAGGATGAGGTGGACTCAGGTATAACATGGAGGGAGGGGTCTGCCCCCTGAAACAACCCCTTATCGCACTCTGGGAGCCGCTGTCCTTCCAAAAGCCCCTCCAGAAGCCACGTCCTTCCAGGGGACACTGTGTGCGAAGGTATCTCTAGTGGGGACAGGCCCAGATGGGCTCCTCTGTCTCCTGTTTCCCACTGCTGGGTTTGGTGACGTGCCCGTGGTGTGGATAACAGCTAGGATTGCAGAGGGAGCTGCTGGCACCATCAGACCAGCAAATGCTGGTTAATTCGGCATCACAGAATCCCAGAATGCTATGGGGCTGGAAGGGACCTCCGGAGATCATCTAGTTCAACCCCCTGCCATAGCAGGGCCACCCAGAGCAGGTCCCACAGGAACGTGTCCAGGTGGGGTTTGAATGTCTCCAGAGATGGAGACTCCACCACCTCTCTGGGCAGCCTCTGCCAGGGCTCTGCTACCCTCAAAATAAAGAAGTTCCTCCTCATGTTTAGGTGGAACTTCTTACATTCAAGCTTGTGCCCATTTCCTCTTGTCCTGTCCCTGGGCACCACTGAAAAAAGCCTGGCCCCATCCTCCTGACACCCACCCTTTCAGTATTTATAGGTGTTGATCAGATCCCCCCTCAGCCTTCTCTTCTCCAGACTAAAAAGGCCCAAGTCCCTCAGCCTCTCCTCATCAGAGAGATGCTCCAGTCCCTTGATCCATCTTTGTAGCCCTCTGCTGTCCCCTCTCCAGCAGTTCCCTGTCCTTCTGGAACTGGGGAGCCCAGAACTGGCCCCAGTGCTCCAGATGGGGCCTCATCAAACCATGTCTGATGGACGTGATGGGGGGGACAGGGCTGGTCCCCCTCGGGAGAGCTGCAGATGTGAAAGCAGATGTTAAAAAAAGACCTGGGAGCTGATGGCTTCTTTGTACCGTTTTTCTTTTACAGCGGGAGCCTGGGGAAAGCGGACGGAGCCGCCAAGCTGAGCGCCAAGGACCTGTACGGTAAGTCGTGCCCACAAACCCCTCTGAGGTTTCCTACAGAAAAAGCCCCTCTGGAGACGTGGAGGCAGTTGTTGGGGAGTTTTAAGCTGGAACTCAATCAAAGCCAGGTGAACCCAGGCCTCCATAGGGAACAGGGAGCAAAAACGCACCTCACCCCCTGTGCCACCAGCTCCCGTGCTGGGGACAGCTGTGATTTCACGGGGACACACACAAACCACCCAGAGCACTGCTCCCCCTCGCCCCCCCCCATCACCCGGACCCTCTCCAGTTATACGAGCGAGATAACCTGATAAAGGGTGCAACAAAAGAAAGACTGTCCTCATCAGGTTAATGTTTATCCTCTTTTAACTACTCGGTGAACCGTGAGAGCTCCAGTGCCCTTTGGAAGCGGAGGGAAGGGGCGGGAGGTGCTTGTGCAGAGCCTGAGACACAGCTTCCTTATAAACCAGCCCAGTCGCTGGGAGAGGAGACATTTAGGTATCAATAACAGTCATTCCTCATCACGGCAGGTGATGAGGAATATCATCATATCCACATCATGTCCCAGGTGAAGTCCTGGTTGATGTTCACTTGGTGTGAACAGGTTGCGTGTGCCCCTTGGTGGAACATCTAATATTTGCTCAGAAACCCCCCCTTGGCAGCTCCGAGGGGAGGGTGCTTTATTTGTCCCCTGGTTTATTTGTGACTTTGGTTGCTGGACGGTTGTTCCTGGAGGTTTCTCAGCGTGGAGTGGCCCAGGAGCAGCGTCCCATGAGGGACATGTCTTGCCTGGGGAGAAGCGGGCGCTGGTGGTGGGAAGGAGGGGGCTGTATTTCGTGTTAGACAAAGCCATTGTTAACTTGGATCAGCTGCGGGGAAGTGAAACAGGGGAATAAAGGTAGAAGAGGAGTTCAGTGTTACTGGCTGGGGACATTTGTGGCCGGGATGCTGCGTGATGGGCGGGTGGAAAGGGGAGGTTTGAGGGGTCTGTTGGCGTCTGGAGATGAAGGGACACACGATAAGTCTGGAAAGAAGCAGGAGGACGAGGGGTGGAAATGTTTGGGTGCTGCTCCACTCTGCAGAGTACTGCCAGTTCACAGAATCACATGGGGTTGGAAGGGACCTCTGGAGATCATCTAGTCCATCCCCCTGCCAAAGCAGATCCACCCAGAGCAGGTCCCACAGGAACGTGTCCAGGCAGGTTTTGAATGTCTCCAGAGAAGGAGACTCCACCACCTCTCTGGGCAGCCTCTGCCAGGGCTCTGCCACCCTCAAAGTCAAGAAGTTCCTCCTCATGTTTAGGTGGAGCTTTTTATATTCAAGCTTGTGCCCATTTCCTCTTGTCCTGTCCCTGGGCACCACTGAAAAATGGTTCAGGTGAGACCCTCCTGCCTCTAAATGCATCACTGCTTTTGCTGGGCACCGAGAGCCCCCGCAGATCTGACTGGGGGCAGAAAGATTATAGGTAAATAGAGAACTGTATAGAGATGTGTAAAAATGAAACTGGGAGCCGACAACTCTGCTGGAAACGCGGCACGTGCACCGGTCAGCACCCACGGGAGGGACCCCAGGGGTTTTGGGGTGGGATCCAGCCCTGGGCACGATGTCCCTGAGCAGGGACCACCCTGCGCCACCTCCACCCCAAAAGCTCGCAAAGGGAAAGGCCGTCAAACTGCCTCTAAAACAAACACAGTTTCTCAAATAAGTCGTTTCCAACACTGAGTTACATCTTTTACATTTTTTTTTTTTCCGCACGCACACACCCCAAAAGCAAATTTCACCGGGGATGGGGGAACTCTCTGACCAAATTCCAGCAAACCTGAAATGAGGACAGTGAGTCCCTGGGCCAAATCCTCCAGACCGGAGGAGTAAATCATCTGCCCGTTATTTCCCTGCTGCCTCCGAAGCGCAGGACGAGCTCTGCAGTAATTTGCTGTCTAAACCAGCGTCTGGCTCAGCCCAGTGCTGCCCCAGTACGTCCACTGGGTTTTCGCTTGGCAGAACTTGAAGCCCTCCCCGCTAATCCAGCCTGGCTCTATCAAAGGGCACGCAGCATGTGTTAAAGCAATATTTAAATGCCTGGGTCCCCTTCACACTCGGACCCTCCCTCCCCTAACATTCATTTCTGCTGTGAGCTGGCACATTTTGGGGGTGGGGGGCAGGCAAGAACTAAAATTCCAGAGAGAATTATGTTTCATAATGAAACAAAGCACCTGAAGCCGAGCTGGCCTTGATTACGCGATTCCGATGTTGCTGAGGGACGTTTGGAGCTTACAAGGCTTTTCATATCTTCATTTTTCTGCAGTTTATTCAGGCTGGACCCTCAGCCCCCAAAGAAATGGGTATAAGACCTCCCAAATTCCGAGTGCACAGAAATCTGCTCCATTTAAAGCTCGCTGGGCAGTATCTTCCCATCAGCTGCGGCTCCGCTGCACACAGATACCAAAATATTATTCCTAAGGGAACAAGGCCTGGGTTTTAGCTTTCTTCAAGGGTGTTTTTTCTACAGTAGAGGGTCTCTCACCACCACGCAGTACAGGAGGAAGGAGGGCACGGACCAAACCATTAGCTCAGGTTCTAAATGCTAACCCAGCCTGACCTAATGTGATGGAAGTCCCAACTGCAGGGACACCACCACTACCTGGGGGCCAAGGTGTCCCCACATCAACAGGGACTTCCCAGCAGTATTAAAGCCGCCCCTGGAGAGTGATATTAAAACCATGGTGGTGAGGCTGAAGCAGAGCAGCAGCTCCAGGCTGTGCACAGAAAGGTGACAGAGGTGGGGGATCTGCTCTGGGGGGGTTCAAGGATACCATGTGTAGCTCAGAGGGTCACGTAGGTCCGCACAGGGGACAGCTTCACAGCTGGTGGTGGTGGGGAAGGTGGCTGCGCTTGGTGTCACCCTTGGCCTGCTGTAATTGCCTTGGTCATCAAGTACACGGCACCACCGTGTCTTCTTCACTGTGGTGAGCGCAGGGGGAGGCAGAGAGAGAACCGAAGTCACCAGGGAACTCTGCAAAGAAATTGGCTTAAAGCCCTGAGATATCTTCCCTCGGCTTTACCCCTACCAGAGCTGGATACACTTTCTTGGTACTCAGCTCTTGGTGGAGTTTCCTGGCAGTCACGGGAGCGGGATGCTCATCCCTTCCTCCCCCCTTAGCAAAACGGCGTGGCATTTGCTCAGCTCCACGTTCTGGAAGAGTCTGTGGCCGGGGGAATGGCTGGCACCTATCGAGTTGCCGCCTTACTCAATGCACAGCAACCAGCTGAATAAATGTTAATGCAGACCATAAATAAATTAAGGCGCTTCTCCGCTTACAGGCGTCTGTTCTGAACCTAGATGAAAGGCCGTGGGGGGGGCGGGGGGGAAACCAGCGTGGCTCCGGCAGAAGCCAAGGGAAGGGCTGGCAGGAAGGGTTTCTGCATAGTGCTTTCCACAGAGGGCTCCTGCCACCCCGGGTGGAGTTCTCCAGGTGTTCATCTGAGGTGCTTTGGTGGTCGATCAGACGGCGCTTGGCTCTCGTGATGGAGAGTGGAGGGCAGTTTGACGACTGCGAGGGATTTCTCATGGGGCTGTAGGAAGGAAACGGCTCTGCAGCAGCAATCAGAGCAGCCCACTTGGGTTTGGGTGTCTGTCCTGAGGGTGCTCAGCTGCTTTCCAGTGCCTCTGGCCAACACCTTGGGTCTCTTTGCCTCTCATTCCAAGTGCTGGGGCACAGACGTGCCCAGCTGGGTCCCAGGGTGGGACGTGGAGGGGCACTGCAAGGTGTGAGACACCAGCCTGCCAGGAGGGCATCCGTCTCACGTCCAGACCTGTGAGACCCAGCCGGTTGGCTCCAACCTGCCTGTCTCATCCTGGATACACTCATTTCTAGAAAAAAACCAAAACTTGTCAGGGTTCAGGGCTGGGAAAGGGATTTTGGAGCAAGAAAAGCTGCCCGTAGCATGAGTCAGGCTGAAGAGGGGTGGCGCTGAGCAGCAGCAGTCAGCATCACTTGACACTGCACTCCCTGTAACCCAAGATGGGCTTCGGCGCTGTAACAGGACACAGGGCACTAACACAAAAAGAAGAGCCATCCTGGTGTGGCCCTGGACAGGTATCATCTGCCTGGGGAGCTGTGGGGAGACAGACTCCACCGGTGCTGGCTGCTTGGCAGAGGATGCTGGCCCTAGCTCAGCAGAACACACCGATGGCAAAGGAGTAAATTATGTTTAACGGTCACAAACCAACACCTGGTGGTCTCCACAGACCTCCCTTGGCTCCCAAGAGGGCCTCCAGCTCCCAGCCATGCAGGGAAGTCTCCAAGATGAGACTTGCCAACCCACAGCATGGTCCCCAGGCTGTCACTCCTCACTGACAGCTCTCCCACACCCTGGGTGAACCCATGAGACACCCACCACAGACAAGAGTCACCCCAAAAAGCAGAAAGACAGAAACATTGACTCGAGCCAGTCTCGCTTTCCCTAAAGCTGCATTGTAAATGTGCGTTTTACTGACGGCTCCGCAGGATGACCAACAAAAGGCTCATGATTTACTATTAGACATTGCCTGCCCAGACCATGAGCTTGCCAATTATCTCAGCTGGAGGCCACCAGGAAGTCACAGGGTTCCCAATCACAGAATCACATGTGGTTGGAAGGGACCTCTGGAGATCATCTAGTCCAAACCCTCTGCCAAAGCAGGTCCACCCAGAGCAGGTCCCACAGGAACGTGTCCAGGTGGGTTTTGAATGTCCCCAGAGAAGGAGACTCCACCATCTCCTTGGCAGCCTGTTCCAGGGCTCTGCCACCCTCAAAGTGAAGAAGTTCCTCCTCATGTTTAGGTGGAACTTCTTATACTCAAGTTTGTGCCCATTTCCTCTTGTCCTATCCCTGGACAAGGGCCAATGGAGCACTGAGATGCTGTTCCTTCCCCACAGCCCTCTAGAAGAGGGTTTGTGCGTGGATTTGACACACGCTGGTATTGTCTGCAGGATACAGCCCTGGCAGAGACCGAGCTCTCTCAGCTACATGGTTGGGGCGAGGGGACCATGTGCACGGTCCCAAGGGGATCTAGGCAGCATCTGATCGGTGCCACTCGCTATTGTGTCCCTCAGATGTGGATAGACCCTTAGCAAAAGGTAAAAATGGAAAGCACTGGCATTCATTGAGGTTTGATGGCTCAGTGAGAAGGCAGGAGATGACAGGGCGATGGAGGGAGCTGGTGCTGAGCACAGTGGTACCAACCTGACAGGGATTTACTGGGTTCAGACTTTCCTGTACACAGCATCCCCCCGAGGCTCTGCTTGTCCAAGACCTCCAGAGCTCCAGACAGGGCAGAGGGACACACAGCTGCGTGTCCCCAACCCGCTGGACCACCACAGCCACCACGTTTCCCCCTTGGGCACTGCTTTCCCCTGCTCCTGCCCTTTGCCAGGACACGCTGGAAGCTGCTCGGAGGAGGGACTGTCCCTGGATGCATTTGCCCAGCACAAGAGGACAGTAACAGGGAGCCCGAGTGCTCCTGCAGCAGGGGGGTGAAAAGCAGAGCACTTTTCCCACCTGCTGTCACTCTTTGGCCACCACGAGGAAGCCCTGGGCAGCGGCAATCACAGGTCTGAGTCAGAGCGGTGCCTGAGACATTAATTCCCCACCTCCTCCGCTGCCAGCCCTGAATAACTCCCTTGTCCTCCCCCACCGCTCCCTCGGCGCCTTTTCAGCTTCTTTCTTCACATTCCCACCCGAGATTCCAGCCTCAGATTACCCCGGCTCCCCTCGGATGCTGCCTTGGGGGTCACCCTTTTATTCAAAGCCCTGGGCTTTGAATAATCCTACTGGAAACAGGGCTGGAAGGAAAATAGGAAGCCAGAATCGCTGCTGGTTCCTGCAGACCAAAACCCAGTGGTGGAGAAGGTGAGGGACGTGTAGGCTCAGCTCAGCCCTGACTGGAGCTACTGGGAGGACCAGGCTGTGCTCCGGGTGCTCAGCTCTCGTGTGGGCATCGCAGGGCTTTGGGACAGCAGATAGTGACAGCAATTAGTGACAGGGGGACTGCAGAGAGGGACCTGCCACCTCGGCCACCGCAGTTCCCACTCAGCATCTCCAGTGGCCCCTTTTCTTTGCCACTTTGAGACCGCTGAGGGCAAGTTCTCTCCTCGTGTGGAGTAACTGCTCAAAAGTTATTTATATGACCATTATTTCTTCCATGGAAAGGGGTTGTTGGATATGCCTGAGTGTCTCAAGAACAAAAGCTGTGCTAGTTAATAACAACAAAACAAAAAAAGCGGGGAAACTTTTCATTATGAGGTTCAAGTAAAGCAAATTCACCAGTTTAATTAAATCAAAGTTCCGCCAACCTTACCAAATGCATTCTGCTGTCTAAAAAAAATATTATTACCAGCTATGGGAAGTTCAGAAAACAACACTTTAGATTGTTTGATGAAAAAAAAAAAAAAAAAATCTGGCATATTTCTTCCAGCCCTGGTCGTAAAGGGAAAAAGGAACACCTCTACCCCTCCAGCTCCTCAATACCCCCATTATTTTCCGCTGAGCGTCCCCCGGGTGCCTGCCCAGCAGACTCCAGCCCTCCCCACGCTCCCCGGCACAAACACACACTGTTTCTTCGTGTACTCGGTCCTTGCACAACCCGGGAGCTGGGTCAGGTTTTTATTTGCTCTTCTAGAGTGGGTTGTGTCTTCAGCTAATAAAACAGGAATGCGAGCACTTTGGGCTGAGCTAGTGGCAAATATGAAGCGTGCCGGGGAGGAACTGAGCCTCGTGACACCTACGAGCAGCTGCCGACACGCTATCAGGAACGTGGCTCCCTGCGCCACGGACCATTCATACCTCTGCCCGTCCCCAACCTCAATGAGAGCCTTTTCATTCACTTCGAGACCTTCCAGATCACGTACTAAGGTGCCACCCACGAGCGATAGCTGCCCCCCCGGCCCCCGTCCAAAGATTCCCAGCGTCGCAGCCACCGGTACCAACAAGCTCTGGCAGTTCAGAAAGTACCACGATGCTATCAGGGGAACCAGGGAGCTCGATGCATCCTGGGGCTGCATCCCCAGCAGCGTGGCCAGCAGGGTGAGGGGGGGATTCTGACCCTCTGCTCTGCTCTGGGGAGACCCTCTCCAAGTGCTGCCTCCAGCTCTGGGGCCACCAATATCAGAAGGACATGGAGTTGTTGGAGCAGGGTCAGAGGAGGCCACGGAGATGCTGGGGAGGACAGGCTGAGAGAGTTGGGGGGGTTCAGCCTGGAGAAGAGAAGGCTCCGGGGAGACCTTCCAGCCCCTTCCAGTCCCTCAAGGGGCTCCAGGAAAGCTGGGGAGGGACTCTGGATGAGGGAGAGGAGCCCTAGGAGGAGAGGGAAGGGTTTGACCCTGAAAGAGGGGAGATGGAGCTGAGATGTGGGGAAGAACTTCTTGGCTGTGAGGGTGGTAAGAGCCTGGCCCAGGTTGCCTCGAGAAGCTGTGGCTGCCCCATCCCTGGAGGGGTTCAAGGGCAGGTTGGAGGGGGCTTGGAGCAACCTGGTGTGGTGGGAGGTGTCCCTGCCCAGGGCAGGGGTTTGAACTAGATGGCCTTGAAAGGTCCCTTCCAACTTAAACCATTCTATGATTTCATAAGAAGCTGCAAAGATGTTTCCAAAATAGAGCTGTCCCCCCACCAGCTGGCCATGGGGACCCCCGAGCAGGGAAACCTCTGCAGCACCAGCAAGGTCTGGATCTGCAGATGCCTCCCCACCAGGAGCTCGGACAGGGCAGTGCCTGAAACCAGATCCTCGACTAACCCCGCAGGACCCAGAGCATCCTCCCACGGGGCGAGGAAGCAGGATCCTGTGGGATGGGCAGGGCCGTGCCGCTGCAGGTGGGATCTGGCCCCCTGCTCGGATCCCGGGAAGGGATGCCATTTCGTAAGGCTGCTTTATAACACAAGCCCCGCTAATTTGCATCGTTGCCATTAGCATACAGAGGCATTCGCTGCTCTGTTTCTCCTCGGGAGGGTTGTGCCCTGACCTGTTGATTTGGCACAAAGACTACGCTCATGCTTCACTGGCAGGTTGCTATAAACAGCACGTGCACTGCTAGATGATGTGTAGATAATGTAAAGAATTGGCAAGCTGCAGAAGGGAACAGCCAGGATTTTCCTTAGGCTGGTCTCGTGGGCGCGGAGGACGGGGAGGTCGCTAACGTGATGCGGGGAAATCGAGGAGAGGTCCTTGGTCCGGTACTGCCCGTGAAAACAAACCTAATCCCATACATTTCGGGTTCCTCAGGGGCTGCTTCACATCAGACTCATCCATCCCCCACTTTTTCTGCTGCACCTTCCGCCCAGCAACGGCTGAAAACAAATACGGGGAGGATCAGGGAGGATCCTGTGTGATAGAACTCGCTAATTAATGAGAGGGGGATGCGCACGGAGGGGAGGCGGGGGCCTTGGCAGCTCTGGTGTAACTGGCTACACCACAACTGACTGTGGCCCTGGAGAACAGCACGAGCACAGCCGAGTTTTTGTTTAGAGCAGTTTAGAATATAAATGGACAGAAAGAGATGCTATCTCGGGACTGAGCTTTGGGATCCAGCCTGTAACCCCCGTGCAGCCCAGCGTGACACCCAGGCGTTCCCCTTGCCAGCAGCAGCAAAGAAGGGCTCAACCTCCCCTGAAACTCCGGGAATAGGCAGCGACACAGCAATCCTGAGGCTGCCTGCCCTCTCACAGATACATAAGAAAATGTAAAAAGGGCAGAAAAACCCCACTATAACCCACTAACAGCCTGGGGAAAGCAGAGCGTGGTGGGAGCAGACCCCATTCTGCCCATTTAGAATGATAGAATAGTTCAGGCTGGAAAAGACCCTTGGGATCATCGAGTCCAACCATCAGCCCTACTCTACAAAGTTCTCCCCTACACCGTATCCCCCAACGCCACATCTAAACGACTCTTAAGCACATTCAGGGATGGGGACTCAACCCCCTCCCTGGGCAGCCTATTCCAGTGTCAATTTACCCCAAGTGCAAAGGCAGAAGCATCTTCTGCGTGGCGCTGCATGGCCGTACCTCAGCCCTTGGCAGACCCTTTCAGCACACCATACATCCTTTGGCTTCCTGCTTCAGGGTCAGGCAGGCTGAACCCCAGGGGGAGCCCATTTCCCTCCTCCCTAGGCAGATGTTCCCCACTGTGAATAATCACAGCCCATTTCGCAAGCCGGCACCAGAGGCAGGACCCAAGCCCCCCCATTTGTTATCTTACCCCCACGACCACCCTTTCTCCCACCCTCGAGCCCAACTGGTACGTTATACTGGGGATGCTGTGCCCCACTGGTTTGGCAGAGGCCAGGCAGGAGGGGTGACAAGCCCGCTTCTGCCCTCCTTCCCCTAGAGACTTCAGCCAAGTTATTTCGACTCAAAGCCGGTCCCAGGGGGCAGAATTTCTCCCACGAGCCCATCTCATGTGCACACAAGCCATCAGGCCAAAGGGATTGTTCACAGCCATGTCCCAGCTGGGTCGGAGGCAAGATTAAAAGCACCTGGTTAGGAAAGGACTGAAATGAATTCAGTTAAAGAACCGTTTATAGTTTTGTTTTTTTTCCCCATAAAAGGAGTGTCTTAGGGCTCGCTGGGCCAAATCCCTAGAGGCAAGAGATGGGAGGATTTACCAGAGTGTGGGCATGTCCCACCCGGAATCTACGTTCAAGTCATTCAAAACTTTCTAGATGGCCCATAACATTCATACAAGAGTTTGGGCTCAGCAACGGCATGACCATGAATTACCCATCGTTGCTCTTCAGGCCACAGCAGTGGGTCACACCAGCCACCTTCCTCTACGTGAGGCAGGATCCCTGCACTGTGAGGGTTGTTGGTGGTTTTTTTTGTGGCCGGACAGCAAAAGCAAGGGACAGAGCTGTATTGTTCTCCCATCTCGTTGGCTCTCTTGGCAGACAGAAAGGAAAAAGCACGGTGGTGGTCACTGTGGGCTCGCGCCAGCTTTTGTCACCTTCGGGTGTTTGCTGTTCTAGTGCCACCACCCCAGAGCTCTCCTTGCCCTTTGCAGCCCAGCCCCTGCCAGATCCAAAGAGCCATCCATTGCTAGGCCTCCAAAGCTCACAGCTGAAGATAATTCCCTTAAACAGAGGTACAGATCGGTGTCTAAGTTTTGGCAGCAGCTGCTGTCTGATTGAGGGGAAAAATCATGGCAATATTCCTATAATGCTAATTATGAATGGGGATTATGCAAATTCTGCACCTCCTGGGGTTGGATAACGCCTTCGGTGCTCGGGTCTTCTCCGTTGCAAGACGCTGTAGAAATGCAAAGTGTCCTCCTACCAGAGGTGTCAGATAAAGCGGGAGGAAATTAGCTCCTGCTGCTAACGTGGTGCCCGCGATCACTCATACAAAATTAAGGAGACGGAGGACAGGGCTGAGCAAAAGGACAGTGTGGGAGCCACCTGGGACAAGCGACCCGCCTTCAGAAGAAGTCTTTTCTGGCCAAGGGTGTTCGCTCGTCCAACGTAAAGGATCCGTAGAGCCAAGCAGCCACCGATGCCCCTGCGGGGATCGTTCTGTGTGTGGCACGTTGGGATCAGCCCAGCTTTAAGCCAAGGCAAATAATGATGAATCCACAGAAAGGTCTGCAATGTTTCATCACTTTGCTTCGAAGCAAACAAACCAAAAAAAAAAACCACCTTTTTTTTTAATTTTTTTTAAGGAACCATGTTCCTCAGATGGACTAAGACTGACTATTTTATGATCTGCAGCCTGGATCTTTAATTCTTCCTGTGTTTAAATCAAAACTAAGCGGTTGGGAAGGAGATTTCAGTGTTCTGGCACCCCGCTGTCCCCGGAAAGCCTGGCTGTTCTCAGGCCTCGTGGTTGTATTTGCGGACGCCAGGAGGAAACACAAAAATAAAAGTTTCCATGGGTGTGGGGGGCAGGTAGAAGCCAAGGAGACAGACGGGATTTCAGAAGGAACAAGCAGACACCTTAAAGAAAGGGACAGGAAAGAGAATATGCAGAAACACCCCCTTCCTCGCTCTGGGACGTCACTCGAATGGCATCCCGAGACAAAATAGAGGCACTTTGTTCTAGTTCTGTGGCTTTTAAAGGTAACGCAGAAATTCGACAGGGAGAATGAGAGGGAAGGGGAACATCAGCATCGTCTCCCTGACCCAGGGCTTGCTTCTGTCACTGGAAAAAGCTGCAAGGGGCTAAAGGGGCTTTTGGCCCTCCCTGTGAGCTTAACCCCAAGTGCAGGTGGTGGGACGCAGGGGTTAAACAGAGCTCTGAGGTGTCAACAGGTCCCCAAGACTTCCAAGGGCTTCCCCAAACATTTTTCTCCGAGGCGCACGCTGAGATCTCCCCTCATCATGACACCTGTGGCTTCTCTGAGCTCAGAGGATGGGGCAAAGGCATCGGAGGGGACCCCAGAGAGCCTGCAGGCAACCAGGCACTGCCCTGACCATTGCTGCAGCTCCGTGGGCTGTTCTACCAGAAAGCCAGGCTGGTTCTCCTACTGGAAAGGCAGACTACAGTCTGGTGAGCTGTTCTCCTGCCAGAAACTCAGACCTTCACTAGTCTCCTGCTGGAAACTGTGTCCCCCTGATAAACTTCCCTTCCTCGAGGACTCCCAGCTCCTGACGCAGCTCTGCACCCCTCCTTTCAGGGCTGGAGACGTTTCCCCATCCTAATGTGAAACCTCTTTGTTTCCAGACCAACCGTTTTAGCCTTTTCCACTCCCTTTTTAAAAAGAAGGAAAGGACGGGATGTCTTAAAAATCCAGATTCGTCTCCATCCCACCCAGCCGCGGTGTTCTCATTTCCATTAGTGTCATCTATTTACACGAGAGGTGCTTGGTGAGGAAATTGAGGTTACTGAGAGGAAAAAAAAAAAAAAAAAAGAAAAGAAAAAAAAGTTGCTCACATCAGCCCCGAGTCCCTGCGGGGTGCGTTGCCGTGTGCCCTCTTCCAGACCTTGCCCCACATCTGAAGTAGGGCGGGCTGCAATTAAAACACGCAGCAAAGAGAAAATACCATTGACCCTTCAATGCCAGCCTGAGGTGGGAGGTGGCCGCGCTGAAATATTAATTAATTTACTCAAGGTCACTCTGGAAGCCGATGGCCGAGCGGGGTGCTGTGCCGGGTGTCTGGGGTCTTTTGCCCCCAACCTCCCCCCCAAACCATCCTCACTCCCCCTCTGACTGGGTGCTGGTGGTGTAAAAGGCACTGGCTGGGAGACCTGCGTGCTCGGTTAAAGCCCCTGCCAGTGTGGCTACCTGTAAACCCGTCTTACCTGGGAGCAGCAGCCACTTCAGGGCTACCAGGAATTAACCACAGAGACAAAGTGCACTCCTGTGTGTGCCGAGAGCCAAGGTGCAAAGGACTCGGGTGCCACGCTGATGGCACACCTCGGGCTTAAAGAGTATTAGAAAAGCGTTAAAATTAGACATCAGGTTGAAATCGGCTTCTTTCAACCCTTGCCGGGCTCCGAACGAAAGCAGCAGCATCTCTTCTAGCGTTCCCTGTCTCTGTAGGTTTAGTGTGTCCTGCGGCCCCAGACGGGTTTGCTGCCCGTGCTCAGCCCTGCATCTTTAAAGGAGCATCAAGAGGAGCTCCATGTAAAAGCTTCTCTCCCCAAGCTAAATCCCAAGGAAAGCCAGTGCTTGTTCTGCAGAGACACCTGCTGGCAACGCCACCGAGCTCGGGGACACGGAGCTTCGTCCTCCTTCCAGAGGAGTGAAGTAGAGTTAGAAGTGTAACAGAAACCGACCGAGTTCCCAAGAGGATACTCATCTTCTAAGTGCCAGCCTCTTTAATGTGAAATTTGCCAAATGGGACCACGCGGTCCGTGTTCAAAGAAAAGGGGGAAACAGGAGAGAAACCAACATCCCAGGGAAGGCATTCAAGGGAGCTTTGAAGTAAACCACAAGTAAATTAACATTAATGTCTACTTCTTTCAAACACGAGGAGCCCCAGCGTTTGCTGCGTTATGAAATCCCCTGCTGCTGCTGGGGGACAGGGCAATCTAAGACAGGCTGTAGGATGGATGAGAACATAGAGAACCGCCACCGCCTCTCCTCTGAGCTCTGCTTTGCTTCCAATGTCCTCTGCTGGTCAGGGAGGTGGTTTCAGTTTGGACGCTCCCAGATCATTCCAGGCCTAGACTGTTACTCCTCTGCTATTCCAGCAAAAGTATTTACAAGGAATCCCTGGACAAATGCTAATTAAACAGCGATTTAGAGCTGGCAGGGTAAATTCTTACAGGATCATATTCAACAGCCTCATGAAATTCCAAGCAATCTTTTTATCCCCCCAGTTGCTCTTTACTGCTGCTTTCCAGTAAGAAATGCGGAAAGCAGTTGAACATTTGTTGCCTCATAAAAATATGGTACAAGAGAGCGGGTTCCGAGGGCCTGACCTTGGCCCCTGCAGCCCTCCCTGTCTCTGACCGCAGCGCTTCGCCGGGGCTGGCCGGGAAATACAAGAAAACAAACTGAAAACACCACAGTAGCGCAGGGGGTTCCTCCCAGGGGATGATTCAAAGGGCTCTTAATCTCCAAACTGGTGGGTTATGGTTGGATTATTGGGTTTTTTTTCTTCTCGCCACGTGCATGTCATAACCTTCCACCAGCCTTCTCAAGGCTCTCCTCACTGCGAGTCTTCTGCCAAGAGCTTCCCAACCACTCGCTGTGATTGCGTTGGGGCTTTCCTTCCCGCTGGGTTTAATTTCCTCCACAAACAGTGCTGACCTCCAGCAATCAAACTATCAGCAGTGTTAAGGGACACAGCTCAAATATGTACCCTACCCACCCGATTTGTCAATCCTTGTTACAAAAGTTAGTATCATTAATGTCTTATTATTTCCAGTACTCCAATGGATGCTGGAAGCTCAGGGCCTGTGAGAAAGACTGTAGCACCACATCATGAGAGCTGTAGTTCTCAGCCCCTGATGTACTGATGAACAGCTGCTACAATGAAGGCTTTTCTTTTTTTTTTGCAGAACAAAGGAAAAAATACTCCAACTCCAACATCATTATGCACGAGACGTCACAGTACCACGTGCAGGTGAGTGTGCAATGAAACGCTAAGGGGCTGAAAGGCCAGTGTCAGTGGTGGGTGCTGGTAATACAACATGTTTC
This sequence comes from Calidris pygmaea, assembly GCA_003697955.1. NCBI lineage: Eukaryota > Metazoa > Chordata > Aves > Charadriiformes > Scolopacidae > Calidris > Calidris pygmaea. Next base: position 119,242 of record QJSC01027993.1, on the reverse strand, counting down.
GTTTGCCCTGGACTTTCGTTAGGCCAAAGAGTAGCTGGGAACCTTCTCACAATAAGTAAGTGTGGCTCTTCACACACTTTCAGACTTTGCCATCCACTGGGATTGAGCTGTGGGTCACAATGGTCCTGCCAGCCCAGGCCCAGGGGCTGAGACCACCCCAAGTCCTCTCAATCACATGTAACACCCTACTGAAGCTGGGGTCACAGAATCACAGAATGGGTTGGGTTGGAAGGGACCTTAAAGATCATCCAGTGCCAGCCCCGGACACCACCCCCCAGACCAGGTTGCTCTAAGCCCTGTCCAACTTCGCCTTGAACCCCTCCAGGGATGGGGCAGCCACAGCTTCTCTGGGCAACCTGGGCCAGGGTCTCACCACCCTCCAAGTGAAAAAACTTCTTCCCAATATCTAATTTAAATCTCCCCTCGTCTGGGTTTCTCATCCAATTCCTTCAAGCACAAAAGGGTAGGAAAGTAAAGAGCATATGTAGGTGGAGCACAGGAACTTCTTCACCACAGACACTTTGAGGAGATAAAGAGCAGCACAATCCCTGAGAGAATCCCTCTCCGAAGACTGACCCCACTCCTTCCTACTAGTCAGAGGCTCCAGGCTGGACTGGACCCCTCTTTTCTCTCCTTTTACACATTGACTGCTCTGTCTAAAGACAACACCAGCTCTCCTGTCATCTTTTATTTCTCCGCTGCTCCTCTCCAACCAGGGGAGGTTCAGATTGGAGATTAGGAAAACTGTTTACACGGAAAGGGTTACTAAGCCTTGGAATGGGCTGCCCAGGGCAGTGGTTGAGGAACCGTCCCTGGAGGGATTCAAAATCTGGGTTGACACAGTGCTTAGAGACATGGTTTAGTGATGGTTTTTATCAGAGTTAGGTTGATGGTTGGACTAGATGACCTTAAAGGTCCCTTCCAACCCAGACAATTCTATGATTCTAACCCCTTGTTTTGTAGAGCAGCAGTTGTTCTGTTAGAGCATGGCATTATTTGAAGGTGCAAGCGAATAGACCCAGGTAGAGCTCACAGATCCCCCCACAGGGCTACAGACCACTTCCCGCGGTGCAACTCTGAAGCGTGCTCAAATCCCGGAACAAAGCCGGGTCCAGACTTAGATGGCTCTTTTCAATTTTAAATTTAAATTGAAATTGGCGTACGAAACCATAATTTATAAAAAGTTTATTTCCTTTCTGAATAATCAAGATTCAGCAAATTAAAGCATGGAGTAATCGGAGAGAGGATAATAGGGGGAAGAAAACCCAGATGTATAACAAGACGAGGGAACCCCTGTACAAGGAAATAGGAAACGGAGAAGCTGTTGTCCTTGGTTCCTCCTCTGCATTTGAAGGGGAGTGGTGGGAGCTGTTGTCCCTCTCATCACCCCGTTAAACCCCTCTTGATCAGTGTGGACAGACGGGTTAAAACCAGGGTTCCCGTGATGGTTACAGGAACTCCTCTGCCCAAAGAACACAACCCACCCTGACTATCAACTTTCAGCTCTCCCTCAGCTACTGTGGCCTCTCAAGTAATTCAAAACCCTGCAACCATGACAGGCATTAAGCCAAATTCATCTCCCAGAGTCCCAGACATCCACTTTAAAGAAGAGGAGCCATCCTGGCCATGCCGGTCCTAGTGATTCCTGGAATACAACACGCTGGTCCAGGCCAGTTGCCTCAGCCCCACGGGAACAGAGGCACCCTCCAAGGTCTGCTGGACCAGTCAACACTGAAAATGGGGCAAGGCAAGAAAGAAAAACACTTTTTGAGGTTCATATTTAGTAGAGAGGGTCCTCTTTTCTCTGGCTGAAGACCCCCGTCCAGCAGAGAGCTTAAGTACACAGGGAGAAATGAAGGAGCCTGTTCAGTTGCTTTAAAAGAAGTTTTAAAAATTTAAAAAATGCTTGTTTGGAAAGAGGCCCTGGTGTCCATCAGGGAAACTAACCCGATGGGCAGCTGCCCCACTGGTGGCCCTGCCAGCCATCCCCATCAGTGACTCCTACCAAACAAAGTCACTCACGGAAGCAGAGAAGGGACTTTAAACAGTGACACGTACATGAGTTCTTCATTAATTATGCCATATGCCACCCATTTGTGAGTCTCTGCCTTGAACTTTGACCACGGCAAACAGGATTCCAGTGGCAGGCAGGGAGGCAGAAATAGGTTTCCTCACAAGGGGCATTTTAGACCCTTTGAAGTAACTTATAAACTGATCAAAGTTTAATACTGGACGGAGCCATTTCCCATCTTACAAAAGCTACTGTATTTGAACGTCCATCTGGATAAAGAGGGGTTTTCAAATAGATAAATCAAAGATTTCTCTCCCTCTCACCCCACCAGTATCTAAAGTAAATGGAAAGAAAAAGTATCCTAACGAGTCCGAGTTAGACAAATAGCTCTCTCCTCCATGAAAATTTACTTACTTAACAGTAAACAACAAAGGAATTTATGAAGATTGTAAACCTGGCAGTTAAAATAATCCAACAGATAAGAATGCCTGTCGTCAGGGATAAACCAGTTCACTGCTCCGAACGCAGCGGAGAGGGTTTGTCACATCTGCACAGATAACACTGACTTTGCAAATGCATTTTCGGGCACTATTTTACAATTACAGTAACATACACCCGAGTGTGTTTTTCACATCCGATCACGTGGCTAATCTCAGCTCTCAGCTCAAATACCCGCCAGGAGTTTTATTTAGACAGTGCCTCACCCAATACCTTTGCTTTATGAACATGGGGCTGGGTCTCACACCCCGCGGTGTTTATCCTCTGCTCTTGCCAGTCTGTGCGAATTATCCAACACGCACCTTAATCAACAATTTGGTCTCCACAACACCTCTCCACTCCTAATTCCCACCATCGACACGTACAAGTACACGGATCCTCCTCAGGTCCGTCTGGTCTCTGTCAGACCCCAATGCTCGCAGCCTCTCCAAGGTCCCTCCATAACCCATTTCCAGAGCAGGACATGCTGGTTCCCTGCCTGCTGCTGGACCAGGCTCAGCTTTTCCTGCTTCTTAGTCTCTGTCCCGCTTTGCATCTCCCTGGGCTTTTATAGGTAAGAACAGGAACTCTCTCATCCTCCTCCATTGCCCTCTGAGGCACAAACCTCAGCCAGTTCTGGGCTCCCCAGTTCCAGAAGGACAGGGAACTGCTGGAGAGGGGACAGCAGAGGCTACAAAGATGATGAGGGGACTAGAACAACTCTCTGACGAGGAAAGGATGAGGGACTTGGGGCTTTTTAGTCTAGAGAAGACCAAGGAGTGACCTGATCAATGCTTATAAATACTGAAAGGGTGGGTGTCAGGAGGATGGGGCCAGGCTTTTTTCAGTGGTGCCCAGGGGCAGGACAAGAGGAAATGGGCACAAACTTGAATGTAAGAAGTTCCACCTAAACATGAGGAGGAGCTTCGTCACTTTGAGGGTGGCAGAGCCCTGGCAGAGGCTGCCCAGGGAGGTGGTGGAGTCTCCTTCTCTGGAGACATTCAAACCCCCCTGGACACGTTCCTGTGGGACCTGCTCTGGGTGGACCTGCTTTGGCAGGGAGTTGGAGGAGATGACCTCCAGAGGTCCCTTCCAACCCCATAGCATTCTATGACACTACCCATTGGGTTATTTAATCAGCTCATGAGCCGAGATTGCTACTGGGTACAGACAGATTTTTGCCTGGCCCTTTCTCCTTCTCTGCTTCTATTTTGTGGCTCTTGATTGCTGATCTTCTGGGACAAAGACTCTTTTTTTGTGCTGTGCCAGACCCTGACCCCTGATATAGCACTGCTGTAACAAAGAGTCAGCCTCAGAAAAAAAAACTTCCTAAAGCCCAAAAAGATGGTGTCTCATCACTGGGAGAAGGCACAAAGATGAGGGATCAGAGGGAAAAAAAACCAAGCAACACTCATCCCTGGAGACAACAAAGAGCCTCTCCAAATTTTGCATCCCAATTTGTGCCTTGCTTTAAATACACTCCATTTTTCCAGCTCTTGCTTTAAAACCAGGCTGGAGGATTTATGCAAAGCCAAGCTGAAGTTCCCAGTGCCACCATCCACACAAACACCAAACGCCCGGCAGGACTGATTCTGGGGTTGCCCCACTGACACCCCCAGACCCACAGTGAACGTGATGGATCTGCTCTGCCCATAGCACCTGGGGCTCCCTGCCAGGAGGGTTAATTGCTCCACGGCTCTTCAGCTGACCCACAGCTGATTCAGCAGCAACTCATTATTTTCCCTGATGCTACTGAGTAGGGCAAACGGGGCAAGAGTGTCCTCCTGCTGGTGGATGGGCCACCGATAGTCCAGCAAGAAAGAGCTGGGATCTGGCCCAATAAGCCTCCCTGGACTACCTGCGGCAGAGACACGTTGGCCAGGCCTATAACTTGCCCATCCAAAACCCCCCTGCCTTTGTCTTCTGGAGAAAGCGGTTACGAGAGGGAAAAGCTTTGGCTTTCCCAGTCGGGCATGTTCTCCTTCCCTTCTCCTCACCAGGAGCACAGCAGAGGGAACGAGGTGAAACGGGACCATTTCCTTTTCCTTCCTGAATTTTTTTCCCCCCCTTTCTCCTGTTGTCACCCAAACACGTGGCCTGGCCGTGCTGTCACTCGCACAGGGACAACCGCAGCAGAAAACAGCCTGGCTGCTCCGAGCAGGCAAAGCTCCCGGCTCCTCCTGCCTCACAGTCCCCTCTGCTGGCAGATGCAGGTTCTCCCCATCCACAGAGACCAGGGTGGAGAGAAACAAGTCACCTTCACCCACTCCTGGGGGGGGAGGGGGGGGGGTACACACACCATGAGGATGCCACACGCTTCCTGCGGCTGCCTCCCCCTCACAGGGAGCCCCGGGAGCAGCCCAAAGCCTGGGGTGCTCTTTAATGACACAAATTCCGTGTAAATACAAGTGCCAAGAGCAAGGTTCGGGTGGCCACATGCTTCAGGACACAGTCAGGGCAGGGATGGCACAGCAGGAAAGTACGGTCACATCTGGGATGTCACCACCTTACCAGAGCTGCTCCCAGCCCAGATCACGCACAGGAGGGGAGGAGAGCGTGGAAACCAGGCTGGGTTTATGGGAGAAAAAAATCAGGGTAATCCAGCAAAGCCACTTGAAGGACAAAGCAAGTCGCAAAAAATCCTCTCTCAATCAGCAACACCAATTTTCACCACCACGAGGGCTGATTTGGGAGATTTTGGGCGTAAGGCAACGGGAGGGGATGGAAGGGCTGGAGGGGTCAGCTGCTGGGCTTGGGGCTGTCTCAGAGAGCAGGTAGATTTGCCACACAGAAGCTCCCTGGCCAAAGCCCCTACATCCTGTAGATGCCACCTCAGCACACAGGACTAACATTTGCCCACGGCTTGTGCGAGCTCTTTGCCCGGGACAAATTCCCTCTGCCAGGGAGATCTGCTGCATGAGCCAAGCAAAACACGAGTCCCTTTAGCTTGGCAAAGCGCAGTTTAACCACCCTATTGGAACTCCCAAGCCAGTTTTGGAGAAGCCAGTGGGGACTAACTGGCGTGTACAAAGCGTTTGCAGACAGGCGCTGCTGGACCGGGGCCAGACCCGCCAGAACTGATATAGGATGAGATAAATATGCAAGTGGTGAAACTCGTTATGAAAGTCCTGGCTGCGTTACGAAACCCTGATCTTTCACCGCGACGGACAGGCTGGTACTGACAACCAGAAGGAACACTTTCTGCAGAGACTCCTTCATGCCCGTGCTCTAACGAGCAGACAAACAGTAGTTCAACCCTTTAGAGACGGTTTCACCACCAGTTTATGGTACTCACACACATACCCCCCATCAAAGCTTTTTCACCCTTTTTCTCCTCTTTTCCTCTCAACTCCAGCACTTGGCCACGTTCATGATGGACAAGAGCGAGTCCATCGTGACGGTGGACGACGCCATCCGAAAACTCATCTTGCTCAACTCCAAAGAGAAGATCTGGACGCAGGAGATGCTGCTGCAAGTGAACGACAAGTCCATCCGCTTGCTGGACTGCGAGTCCCAGGTACCCTGAGCTCAGCGAGAGCCACCCCCCTGGGCTATGCTCTGTGCCCTTCCTATTCTGTTTAAAAAGGAACCCCCAAAAAAGACAAATCACTACCAGAATCCACTCCTGGATGCGCAGGGGTTGGCAGACGCTAATTGAGAAGACAGGTAGGTGTGGGGTGATTTACTCACAGCCCCAGACACAGATACGTCAGGTGAAAGACACCTCGAGCTGTGCTCCAGGCCAGCAGTAAATCTGCTTTCTGTGGGAGTGATGCAGATTTAACAGATCCACAGAGATCTGCATAAAGCATAAACAGAGAGAACAGGACATGCTACTTGAATTTAAATAACACGCAGCATCACCTGCCTGAGAACAGTGCCCCATTTTGACAGGGGATACGTGTACACGCACACAGGGCACCTAATCCGAGGGGAAGGAGGAGCCAGATGAGGGAAAGGGCTGGTGCTGCCCTGATTTTAGCAATGAGAAGCTAAAGAATATCAGCCCAAGGTCATGCAAGGAGAGAGGAGGAGGAGGAGGAGGAGGATAAGCCCCTCACAGAAAGTCTTTTTTCCTCCCAGTGCTCTGCTGGGATGCGTGACAAGCATACTGGTGCAGGTAGAGCAAAGCAAGAAGATGGAGAGCAACAGAGCTCAAGTTATTGAAGTCTCATGCTGGGCCCCATATTGAGCAAGAGCTCACCTCTGGTTTCCATCCACCCCTCTCCTAAACCACTGCCCCTCCGCAACCCTTGGCACGTGTCATTGAGGAGCCCAGCAAAGCTCCTCAAAAACCCATAGAATGGTCTAGGTTGGAAGGGACCTTTAAGATCATTGAACCCAACCAGGAAAGTGACTTTGTTCTGGGAGGTGTGCTTTCAAAGTGGTGTAGCCTCTGACAGGGAGTCCAGTCTTACAAAATGATTTTAAAGGGGTGAGGGGACTAGGTTTTCTCTTTAAATTAAAGTTATCTTTGTGTATGAAATTAATCTTTGATTTTTGCTAGCATAAGACGAGATGGGTAGTAAGTTGCATCACCTAGAAAGTCTGGGCAGTAAAAGGTGTCTGTTTTCTTGGGGAAAGACTATAAATGCAGAAAGGTGTGATGAAGCTTGTCAGGGCAGCTGAAGGAGGGAGGTGCAGTGTGGGGCTCCACCAAGCTGCTGATGGAATTTCCAGGTATAGATTCAAGGGCGAGTAGCTGCAGAAACACTGACCCTGCTCTGCCAGGTCTCTCTCCTCCCACAGGGATCCCAGGAGTTCACACACAGGACCATTCCCCATCAGTCCAATGGTTCCCCAGGGCCTGACCCCTTCCTCTTTCTCTTCCAGGAGGAGCTGGAGGACTTCCCCCTGCCGACGGTCCAGCACTGCCAAACGGTGCTGAATCAGATGCGCTATTCCTCCATCCTCCTCCTGGTGTGTCAGGATTCGGAGCAGCACAAACCCGACATCCACTTCTTCAACTGCGACGAGGTGGAGGTGAGCAGAGCCCTCCTTGCTGGTGTGAAACAGAGAACAAAATGCCCTCCTCACCGCCCACCGGCCCCTTCCTCTGCCCACTTAAACAGCCCTTCATCCTTTCCAAAGCAAAGCCCTTAAAACTATTCCCTCTTTTATCTTTGAGGCGGAGATGGTTCACGAAGACATTGAAAGCGCCCTGGCAGACCACAAGCATGGGAAGAAGATACGGCCACAGACACTCAAGTACGTACTGCAGGGCACAGCTGGGAGTTAAAAAAATTAAATTTATAATGGTGCATTGACACAGCAGTCTCCAAAACAGGACCAGCAGCCACTGACGGGGTTGTTCTCCCTTGTTTCCTTTGCAGAGCAAACCAAGAAAAGATCAGGCAGAGACAATCCATCCTCCCACCGCCACAAGGGCCGGCTCCCATCCCGATCCAGCACGACATGCGAGGCTCAGGGATGAACAAGAACCGGGTGGCACCCCCTTCCCAGCACGATCCAGGTACCAAGAGCACTCAGCAAGTCTGGCCTGGGGACAGGGGACTCATCAGCCCAGACAGCCAACCCTCCTGTGATGGTCTGTGATCGTTCCCCGGAGCACAGGGAAGCCCAGTGGTTTTTCAGTGTTATGATGAAACACAGACACACACCAAAGGCACAGGAATTTCATAGAATCATTCAGGTTGGAAAAGACCCTTGGAATGATTCAACCATCTACCCTACTCTACAAAGTTCTCCCCTACACCGTATCCCCCAACACCACATCTAAACGACTCAAACACATTCAGGGATGGGGACTCAACCCCCTCCCTGGGCAGCCTATTCCAGCGTCTGACACAACTTGCTGCATCTCTGGCTGTGCTTTATAAATGCTTAAAGATTGGGCCACAGCAAACATTTCTACCCACTGGGCCAGCGATAGGCATCTTCTCCATGGCTGCTCAGTAAGTCAATGCTCCTAGAAACCCCTTGTAACATCACCTATATTTGGGAGGTACCAAAATTCCCAAAAGAGGTGGAAGCCCCTTGTAAAACTGAGCAATCACATGAAGTTTGTGAAGTTTGGATCAGGCACCAACAATCTTGAAACGTATAGACAAGACAGACCTGGTGAAAAAGGTGAATTCCCAGCTCCACTGACTTCACAGGAGCCAAGATTTCACCCTCAGAAATCGCGTGGTTTGCACGAACTCTCCTAGAGCTGAGTGTGGACATGCAGGTCTGAGCTCATCTCCCTTGTGCTAAGCTCAAATCTTCTTCCAAAACCATCCTGACTTCAGCCCATTTGAGCTGGCTTGGAAAAAAAAAAAAAAAAAAGCAACTTGTATTTCGTTTTGGAGAAAGAAGTATCAGAAATAAGCTCTTTCTCTGACAAAAGCTCAAATTGACTAGAACAACACGCAGGCTGTAAGCCTTTCTTATCACTGCCTGTTGTACCACCTTCTCTTAGGGTGAATTTCTAGGTTGAAGGAAAACACACAATCAGGATGCTTTAAGAAATTCCAAACACCAGCTGGGGAGAGAAAACACTCGATTCCCAGGTGGGATCCGAAGCCGAGCAGCTGCTCTGGCCTCCTGAAGGGAGAACCTATTTCAAGTCCAGTTGTGCGTGATGAAAGTAAGATCCGTATTTCAGAGCTGGGCCACCTCTGAACATCTCTGTCCTGACGCACAGCGGTTTTTAATGAAACGGCCACCGTTAGCTCTGCCCTTCCCAGGATAAAGCTTTAAGTCCCGTGCTTACATCAGCTGAGCTGGGCATTTACCCAGGCGGGATTTCTGGGTCTGAGGACACCGAGTCTGGCACGAAAGCAGGTGACAGGAGGAAGCCACGAACGATGCGCGTTTGCTGAGATCCCTTCTCTCTTGAAACACGCCTTATTGCTTTTTCTACAAACCCCGTCAAAACTAATCACCTTGTTTTAACACTTCAAGGTGACGTACATTTTTCACAGTTCTTCTGCCAAAACTGCCTCCCCAGTTCTCCCACTTAATAAATCCCGCTGTGCTGGCCCTTCCAAACCCCATTTCACCCAGCTGACATGCCATCCTTTTCCACCAGAGGCCACCCAGCACTTTCTGATGCTGAAATATCATCCTCTCTCTGATATTCTCCTCTTCTGGAAGCTGGGAGGTGCCTGTGTTGTTGGTTTTTTATCACAGGAGGATATTTTTTTTTTTTTTTAATACCCACTAAGAACACTTGAGAGACTACACACGAGGTTGCCCCAAAAATGCAGATTTGTGCATGGTCCTGCCTAAACATCAGTCATGCAGAATTCCTGGCACGCTGCTTTCTAGCAAGTGACAGTTGCATTCACTTCCCCGCTCTTATTTCTTCTTTCTCAACTGCTCTTGAGTCAAACTGGTACCTCTGGGACAAGGAGGGCTCCTGCAGCAGCCTGGGGGTTAGGAGGAGGGTGGGAGTTACTCAGGTGGCACTTCACACACACGTGGAGGGCTCTGCAACGCCTGTGGTGGCTCTTTGGCTCCTCTGCGGGCGTAAATCAGCTCAGACGGATCAAAGGGGAAGGAGTTGGTGACTCAGAGCATCTGCAGCCCAGGGCTTGCAGGTCTCTGCCCGGAGCTGGCACTCGGCTGCTCTTCACCCCTCGTTCACCCCTTATATTTGAAAACAGGCAGCGTATTGACACCTTGAAAGATTTAATCAGCAACTTTGATCATCTCCTGCTCCTTGTGATCTCCCGAGGTGCTCTCCTAACCCGGAATAAACAACCACGCTGGGAGTTACCATCCCACGGGTTCCCTGCATTTAGTGGAGCTTATTTTCAACCTCTGATAGTAAAGATATTTTTCTCTCCCTCCCTTGTTTGCAGACTATGAGCGACGAGGCTCCAGCTCTCACGACCACGAAGAGTCCCGGGCTGTCTTAGCACAGAAGATTGAAAAAGAAACGGTTGGTAATAATAACGATGCACAGTCAATAGGCAGGAGAGGGAGAAGAGAAGAAGGAAGTGAGGTTCCTCCATAAGCAGATGTTTTATCCATAGTCCAGTCATTGTTAAACTGGTATTTACAATTCATAAAGGGGAACAAAAGCAAAGCTCCATCCCTGGGTCAGTCACAACCTCCTTTGACCTGAGGTAGCCCTGCTGGTTTCAGAAGATCTGCTCCTCCCCAGCCCACAGTCCCCTCTCGGGGTTCTTTTCCATAGGTCCATTATCAGGGGTCACTTGCCACATTGATAAATACCACACACAACCAGGCACGGCTTTGTATTTGGAAAGCGATGAATTCAGCTTCATGTCATGCCTGGATTCCCCATTCCTGTCCATTCTTCCAGGAAATTAAGCCAGCTCCGGGACTGGGGCTTCCCAGCTGCACCCAGTTTGGGCTCTCTCTCTCACCAGGGTTTGTGGCATTTCTGTCCCCACAGCAAATCCTGAACTGCACCCTGGACGACATCGAGGTGTTTGTCGCCAGGCTTCAGAAGGCTGCAGAGGCGTTCAAACAGCTCAACCAAAGGAAGAAAGGGAAGAAGAACAAGAAGAAAGGGCCAGCAGGTACCGTGCAGCAGCGAGAACAAACGGGGAACACAGGGGCACGGATGAAGGGTGGGAGGACACCTCAGCTTACACCCCAGCAAGGCCAGGTCGGACCCAACAGCAGTGAGACTGGTTTAGAACGTGCTGCTGGTCTGTGGAGACCTCTTGTAGAGCACAAAGAGCCTCGTGAAGCCTCCAAAGCAGAGAAAGACTTTGGGCTTTGCTTGAACCCTTGATTTTCAGTAGTTCTACTCTCAACACCCATTACTGCTGCGTCTAGCAGGATGAAACTTTCCTGAAAAGGGATGCTCTAATTAAAGTGTCTTTCTCTCCACCTTCTCCTAACAGAGGGCATGCTGACTCTTCGAGCAAGACCCCCAAGCGAGGCCGAGTTTATCGACTGCTTCCAGAAAACCAAACTGGCTTTTAACCTCTTGGTGAGACACAGAGGGCATTTTCATTTACCCGGTCGGGTGGGAGGTGTCCCTGCCCAGGGCAGGGGTTGGAACGAGATGAGCTTTAGTGTCCCTTCCAACCCAAACCATTCTATGATCCCAGGTAGTGACAGGGCTGTTTCCCATATATCACACTAAAAAGCATTTAAAGTGAAATTTGAACTGAAAACACCATCAAGGGACAAAGGTGTGAACTCCAGATTCTTCAGAATCCAGAACAAACCTTGTGTCAGGCTCGTATGGGTTTCTTGGGCCAAGTTGTTGAACTGAATCAAGAAGCATAAAGCCCAGGAGGGGACTGAAGAGTCCCACAGCTCCTGCATCTCTTTCCAGACACAGTCCCGAGTTAAAGCATCTGCGAAGCCGTGAGCTTAGGGAGCCAGGGACTGCCGTGCCCACCTCCCCGACAGCGGCACAAGGGCTTCTAAAGACATCCCCACTCCAGATACTCACTTCTGCTCGTGGCCTTTAGCAGTCTGGGTACTTTTCCAAGACCTCTAGTCCTTGTTATCCCTACAAAGTATAGAAACGTTGGGAGGGAGGACTGCAAATATTAAAAAAAATAATAATAATTTGAATTGTTCACATCCAATTCTGCCTACAGAGCAGTTGTGGGAAGTCTCTGGCTAACAATAACATTACCCTGACGTTCCAGCTCCTCTTTCTCCCCTGGAGGAGCTGTTGTCTTAAACAGGGGATGAAAACCAGGAGCACAAAGATGTCCCCAGTGCCGCGGGTCGCTTGTTGACCTCAGTGAGAGCAGGAGGGTAACGAGCCAGAAGGAGATTCTGTCGGTTCTGACGGAACGTGCCCAGCAAACACATCCCGACAGGATCCTTCCTGGGGAGTTATTAGTAAGGAAAGCACAGAGACTGTAAACAACCTGAATGCAGGACACCAAGCTCCAGCCTTTTCTTTTAGAAGCCAATTATGTGCGGGGTTTTGCCTGCTCAGGGGCAGAACTGCTGTCACGTGCCACATGGCTGCAAAGCCCTTCTGAAGTGCCATCTCATTTAGTCACCCTGTCACCACCAGTTATTTCACACTTTCCACTCCACACTAATGTCTAATCACCAGCCTTTAAAAGGCTTTGCGTTTGGGGAGGGAGGAGGGAGCCTGTTTTCCATCGCGGCGATGCCGGTGGCACGGGACACATGAAAGAGCTGAAGGGAAGCACAGACTGAAGCGGTTTCTCACCACTTCGCTGATTGCTCTTAATTAAATGCAGTTCTTACAGCAGAGTAACCCGAAGTGTTTGCTCCTCCATCCCACTCCCGTCCAATCCAAATACCGAGCATTTCAGTGGCCAGGGCAGCCCCAGGTGCTGCAGGAAAGACCTTGATGGGGATTTGTCCCTGTCACCAATTCCCCAAGGGACCCTGCAAAACACTTGCTCTGCTGTTATTCATGGGAACTAGAGGGATTTTCAACTCTGCAAGAGTCAGAAGCAATAGTCCTGGCCTTTTCTCGCTGAGACTTTCAGAATAAGCCAAGGTTTTCTGCTTCTGCCCAAAAGAGCTTCAGAAGGGACTGATTTTAACAGTCCTGAAACTCAACACCCGTAGAAACGGGCACAATTTAGAAGTGATCTAAAACTGAATGGTTCCTACTCCCCAGTCACTCTTCTTCCCTGATTCCAGGTGCACTGCTGAAAGTTTCCTTACTTTTCAGGCTGTGTTAACTACAGCAAGTACCAGCCAGCAGCCATCCCTCCACGTGACAGAAAAGAGCAAGCAAAAAAATTATCAGGTTAGGGTTAAAGTGGGTTTTTCCTCTCTCTTTACAGGCCAAGCTGAGAAAGCACATCCAGAACCCCAGTGCTTCAGAGTTGGTGCATTTCCTATTTGGGCCGCTGGAACTGGTAAATCTTATTCACAGGTTTCGCTGGGAACTCACTTTTTATTTGTAACGTTGCTTTGGCACACAGCTTCAGCCAGCTGTGAGCTGCCGTCTGACTTGGCACAACCTGCTGCCTCTTCCTCAGTAAAGTCTAGAAGCAACAAGGCCAGTGCTTCTGGCCGTTGATCCCATTTCCAGCTTGCAGAAAATACACAAACCCTGGCAAATAGGAATCTTTCCACCCCATGAAGAAATCTTCCTGTGAGCCCAAGTGCAAGCCAGGAGTGGTTCCCACCTGGAATCGGCCTCGTCCCCCGCTGCAGGCAAACACGGCTCAATATTTGTGCTGAAAATAGGAAGCACAAATCCCAACTTGACAAAGAAGCCAGAAAGGACAGAGAAATACCAAGTGATTTTTTTTCATTTTTTTTAAAGAGCCAGCTTGCGATGTCTCCTGTCTCCAACAAGTGCTAATTTTCAGATCAGACCTTGCTTTGCCTCCAACACAACGATTCCCGTGTTCCCCTGAACTGTCCCGTTTGCCTCAAAGATTTAGGCTGCTGTTTCTTGAGACTGAGAGATCCTTGGAGAGCTGCTCCAAGGATTAGCTGCTGTCAACAGGAGTCAGGCCATCCCTTGGTGGGAAGGCTTGCCCTCTGCCTTCCATTTTACACCTTGGAGAGCTTAGGAACTAAATCCCTTCCTTGTCTATTTGCTTTTTCTTAATAAAATCTGCCAATCGAGGACTACGGGTGCAGTGCAGGGATAATACGGGGATGCTGAGGGAATGCAGCATCCCTTTTAAATGGCAGGAAACCATTAATTTAGTTGATCTGTGTTGTGAAACCTCAGCCCTACACATGAAGGCACGGAGGAGAACTTTGGAAGTGCATGTTTAAGGTGAATTAGCCTGGTTTTAGAGGCAGTCACCATGGAGGGTACATTGGCCTCCTCTGGAGCAGGCGGGCATAGAGACCTCAAAGGATCAGAGCCACTGATTTTTCCATCTTTGATTTCTGTTCCCTTGTGTGCTTGTGCTGCTTTGAGATTTTGAACATCTCCTGCACAATCCTTCACATTCGTGTGCGTTTGTGTGTACTCCAGATCATCAATAGCTGCGGCGGCCCCGAGCTCGCCAGGTCTGTCATCAGCCCACTTCTTTCTAAAGACACCACAGATTTCCTCCGAGGACACCTCACACCAAAAGAGATAAACCTCTGGGACTCGCTGGGAGAGACATGGACCAGATCCAGGTGAGGACAGAGCTGCCGTCCCACCAGGTTCCCCCAGCAAGGCAGGCAGGAGGCTTGGTTTTATACCCGTATCAGAGGGTCAAGGATGCCCTGATGCTTTCAGAGACATGTTCCATGTGAATCTCACCTCATATTCCCTGTTTCGTGTCCTAGAGCTGAATGGCCCCGAGAAGCAAATATCCCCACCTACATCCCCAAATTCCGCAATGGCTGGGAACCGCCCATGGAAATCTTCTGTGGAGCTCCCTGGGAGATAGACATTGGACACTTGCAAGAAGAGGTTAGTCCTATGTCATCCTCTCTCCTTTCCCCTCTCCCTCCCCCTTTTCCAGAGCGAGAGATGGATCCGTGGAATTTGTGGTGGTGTGTAACAAGTAGTTGGCTCCAAACTCAGTTGGATCTGGTCACTCCACTTAAATACGGGAGGAAAATCAGGCCAGAAAAGGGGCAGCAGTAACCAGCCTCACCTCCTGATCAACAGGAGATAGGATGCTATACCATAACTGAGCCCCAGAGGTACTGGTTTGCCTGAAGAACTTTTCTTTGGTGTCCACCTCATCGTGACCAGAAGCTCCCAGGCCATGATTCATCTACCGCTCACTCTCCTTTTCTCCCATACAACTTTCTTCCACTTTCCTGATAACACCAACTTCGTTTTTACCTTTCCAGCTCTCCTCAGCCAACGGATACCCCTACCGTAACTCCTCGCTCAAGCGTGGCCAGGCCGGGGACCAGACACAAGCTGTGGATGCCTTCAAACAGAACGTAACTCAGCATGTAAATAGGTAACGTAATCGGCACCACCGGCGCCTCAACTCCCACCTTGTCACCTCAGAAACACCCACCGTGACACCTCACCATGTTTTGGCATCCTGGTAGATAACTCCCTGCCATTATTAATTCAGGCTCGTTAAGGAGATCAAGGGAACTCAAAGATCAGAGGAGGGATTATTCACGTAAACACTGGCTGCTTTTTAATCACCAGCAGGTCTACAAGGAGAGGGGTTACAGGTGTTTTCCACCACAAGAGGCAAAAATAGAGTCACTCGGTAGGTCTTGTCCCAGAAGATCAGCCCCCCAAGGTGATATTGAGAACCGTGTGCCAAAGATGCTGCGCTGCACTTTTATTCTCCACTTGTTTAGAGAATTTAGCATCTCTCCATTTATTCTGAAACCCCAACAGCTCGCATGGAAATGACCTTACAGGAGGAATATACACTAAGGCATGAGGACACGCGAGCTTTCCGCTGCTGAAAAACACTGGGAAAACTCTGGGAAAGAGCAGCCGGAGCTTGGCAGCGCTGCATGAAAACACTTCCGCTGAGGCAGCAGCTCCTCCTTTGGCTTTTAGGCACAACCAAATGCAAAAAAGCATTTATTAGAGTCTGAATAAAAGGAGGATGGTGTTTCCAGTCTAGCCCATCTGTCCATCGGGAAACTGACAGGGTGCTTCTTTCAGACAACTCTTCTTAATGAGATAAAATCCAGAAAATGGGGGGGGGGAAACCTCCCCTTTCTTCAGAAGTCTTGGGAAGTTCAGTTCCCAAACCAGAACCAGCCACCCCTTATGCCTCAGGCTTTTTGCCAAGGGAAAGATGGCACTCTCACAGCTTAACCAACCACTCTGCCCCGCTGCTAGTTTTCTATCACCAGTTACTCAGTGCTATAAAATCTTTATGAAAGTAAAGTTCAAAGTTCGGAGGTTTTTTACCTCCTTGCTTCTTTACATGGGCTTACGCCTTTGAAATCTTCCCTGAGATCTCCGAGTTTCAACAAACTCTCCCCAAACTGCAGATGAATCCTCTGCCATACTCTGCTTTGCAGTGATTTGACATCAAGTTATCACCTTAAAATCTTTAAAGACTGGAAGTCCAGACCCGGCAAAGCACTTAACCATGCATTTTGCTGGAGCCAATTCTGGAAAAGCCAGACTGGCTTTTCATGGTTTTACATTCTAATCTAAAATAGCTCTACTATTAGAGCTAATAGCTCTGCTATCTTTATAAGCTCTACTACTACTACAAAAAGGTTCAAATTCACAGCAAAATACCTTAACACCAGTTATATCAGCAAAATAACTTATTCTTCCCATTCACCCCATCAAAGGTCCTGGTGGGAAGCATAAGATGGTACCGACGCAGTATTGAGTAGGGAAAGAATTGCAATAACAAATTCTCTTCTCCAATTCCATTTTTTCTCCATGAGGTTATGAAAAATAAGGAGAACTTACTTTACACGAGAACATTTAAGTCCATCTTTAGCAACTGGTAGATAACACACGTAAGGAAATATTTTCACCCATTAGTCTCAGCTCAGGCAAACTATAAATAATAGTATCAAGTCCTGGAATACTAATTAAGAGTGTGCCTTTTTGCCCTGAGAGACCACCCGGTCTAACCACAGCGTGAGCTCAGGGAAGAGTAGATGAGGATCTCTCTTCGCCTGGGATAGGGGTTGTGCCTTTTTAGCTACCTCTCAGACCGTCAAGAGGAAGTTTGCCTTACGGATAGCATTTAAGAAAAACAAACATCAAAGTTAATGGCACCGAAGCAGATGCTAAAATAGAGAATGTGCTTCAGCCGCCTTCTTCAGTCCAGAGCAGACCTCGGCCAAGCCTGCCCAGATGGTTGCCAAGATCGCAGTCCCAGGACAGACGCATTTCCATGCTTTTTTTCAGAGTAGTTTGAACTAGTTTTCTAACCAAGAAACGCTTTATTAACACAAATACCCGTGAATCAGTATTGTTATTTACACCAGGGCTTTGGGCTGCAGAGAAGCATCACGAAAGCCCCCCAAGCAATATTACAATTATCAGCAAAGGTCACTTGTGTAAAATCCAGGTGCATGCAAAGTACACAAACTCCTTCAGCCCTCTTCTCTTCCCTCATGACTCATTAACCTTCTGGAATGCTAGAAAAGAAGTAATTTCTACCTAACTTGGCTTTCCCCCCACTCCCTGCCTTCAGGCCACTGCTGGGTAAGGCCACCACTCCCTTTCTGGACCAGCAGATTCAATCTGAGCTTTCCCCCACTACAGATTTATATTTTTTTATATATATTATGTAACATATATAAAATATAAAACTTATATATTGCACACGGCTGTAACTAGACCAAGAATTGTCCAAATCAAGCCAACTAAAGTCAACACTGCAGCCATAGGTATGATATAAAACCACAGGTTCAGGGGTTTCAACTTTTTTCAGACCACCAAAAGCCATCTAATGAAGACAGCAAAATCCACTGAAACTAAACATAATGAGCTTGCTTTTCAAAGTCAATTTTACAGATGCCTCAGACACCCAGATGTCCACAGATGCCCACAAAGAGTCGAGTTTCCACAGATCACACATTTAAAACCACTGACCAAACCCAAGAACTCAGCCACGTAAAGACATTGGGCTAAAAACCATAGTGGCTGGAAGCTCTGGCTTCACCAAGTTACACAGAACCAGGTGCGAACTGTAGGAGAACCTGACCCCTGCTAATGTGCCTGCTGTGAATACAGCTCCTGGAAGCCTTCCCCATCGTGTAGCTGGGCAGGTTGCAAATCATAAGCAGGAAGATCCATAGAACGTGCATTAAAATAGTTCCTCCCTGCCCCTACCCAACAAGGCAGGACAGTTTTTCCATATTGCAAACATTTTTGGAATTTAAAAAAAAAAAAAAGACAACCGCTATACCCATCTTAACTGGAGAAGAAAAAGATGAGATCTGCAAAATTCTCGTAAGCCAGCAAAAAAAAACTATGAAAAAATAAATCATTTCAGTTTGGTCAAAGGGAATTTTTCATTCCACTTTTTCACAATTTTCCATTTTTGACAATCTACCATATTCACTTTGTCTCACTCCAAAAAGCCAGTTCAACATTGAAAGCCGTACATTCAGAAATTCCCAAGCAAAATACTTAAACACATTCCCTTTCCCTCCAAAACATACATTAGAATAGAAACATTCAAACTCACTTTTCCTGAGAACGCGCAGATTTCCATTCAGCAGCTCAGCGTTCACGGCCTGATGAAAACCCACAGATTTCCAGTCGCTTCTACCTACACTCATTTTTCAACACCCTTTTCCCCAGCACCAGTTACTGGTTCCTGCTTATCAGGACATGAGGGTTTCACACCTGTTTTTCACAGGAGGTCCCTAATTATTGAATGGGCCTCCATTAAAACTCCTTTTTTTTTTTTTTTTTTTTTTTTCCCCCTGCAGGAATTTTGAGGCACAGGGAATGGCTCTGCCCAAGAGATATGCCAAAATCCGCTACGATTTCACCGCGCGAAATGCCAATGAGCTCTCAGTGCTTAAGGACGAAATCCTGGAGGTGGGTGACCACGCTCGGGGGGGAAAGGTGGACCCTGCTCCCCTTCCCGGGAACGGGAGAAATCCCGAGGTGCTGCCAAGTGCCAGCTCTCTTTTGTCGGGTGTTTTCTGAGCAGTAACACAAAGCTTTGCTCAAATCTAAAGGTTGATGTGCGAGCCGGAGCAGGCTGTAACGCATGGGGTCATCTGCTCAGCTGAAACTCATCAGCCACATCTTAATTAGCAATGAGGAGAAAGCAAAACAAGTCACTGGAGCCCACTGCTCACCCACTTGCTGGGTCTGATGGTCATTATTACCACTCACCCACCCCCGCCAAGGGAATTATTTTCTATGAAAACACCTTTTTTCATAACCCTTCTCTTAGCACAACACTGTTGGCAGCTGGAGAAGGGACACGACTTGGTCTGTGCACTGGTTATAACAGGTCGATGACTGAGAAAAAGGCTTCTCCTCAAAAAAAGTGGCTAAAATGAGAATCATGTGTGGCTCTTGCCAGCAAAGCTCATCCATTCTGGGAAGATTACTTAAAAAAAACCCAAACTAAATTAAAAAAAATCCCAGTTCTGGATAAAACCAAGCCTGTTGAAAGGGGCAGGAGCAATGGGAGATACCTCAGCACCAGGGGATCTTCTTGCCGCATCGTGGGTACGATGTGATTACGGTGTGTGTTGTGATGGGACGCGATCAAGCTGTGTGATAACACCCCGGCACCTCTGGCAGGAGGCACTCCTGATTTACTGCTTTTTTAATTGCAAAAAGACAACACAAACTCAATCACTGGAAAAAAAAAAATATGGAGAAACGGACAAATTAAGTAGGAACTATGAGTTCTTCAGCACCCCAGCTCTGTTTCCCTCCCCGAGATGCTCTCCTGCTCATCAGTAGGATAAATTCCGACGCTTTTCAGGAAAGGCTTCAGCCCTGAATTGCAAATGATGTGTTTGCCAGCTCCTGGCCTTGGCGGTGTTATTCTGACAACTTCCCATCACTGTGTGCTTTATTTCCACTCCCCAGAAATCTGATCTTCTCACTAGCAAATGTATTTCCTCCCCCCCTCCCTCAGGTGTTGGAGGACAATAAGCAGTGGTGGAAGCTGCTCAACCGGAGCGGGCAGGCTGGTTACGTCCCTTATAACATCCTGGATGTGGTGAAACTGGAAGAGCTCGAACAGGTCTGTCTGGAGTCTGCTATTTCACCGGGAGCCGGCTGCGGGGCATAACCAGCCTCCGAGAATAGTCTTGTTGTTAGAGCTCCCTGGATTTGTTAGGATGCTGTGCACAAGTCGGGATGAAGCCTCACGAGCAGACAAAGGCAGGCTGGGGTTCATCACCTCCGCTGCTGAGAAACCCTCCTGCTTTCAGGGCCGTGCTGGGAACAGGCTGAAAGAGCTAACGCGGCCATAAAAGGCAAATTTTGCCAGGAAAACGCTGAGATTTTTGTTGGGAGTTAAATTAAAGACAGACAGGTCCCTCGTGCAGTTCAGCTCAGCAGCAGGAACAGGAGTGGAGGCAGATGGAAATACTGTCTCAGGGAGTATGAAGTGGAATATTGCTCTGCAGCACCTTGCGTTGCAAAAAACGTGGAGCTGGAGAGCTTTAAATGCCCTGAGGAAGCACGGAACTGCTTCCCCGCTTCGGTATTTCACAGCTTGGGCAAAGCATAAGGTGCCCCAGCAGGCCTATGGATAAAAACCCTGTTAGTTTAATCAAAACGTGGAAAAAACCTCTTTCCAGGCTGCTCCAGGCGCTTGGCAGTGGTCCCACTTAACATCTAGTTACCAGAGCGGCTTCAAATGGGATTTCTGGTTGTTTTTATACAAAAATCCTCTCGCTTCCCTCACCCTCCATCCCCACGGAAGCCCTATAAGCAGGAATTTCTGCCTAGTAAAAAGGCTGAAGGGCCTCACGCAGGTGAGAGCAGAGACCCACAGCAGCAGTAAGCGAGCACGAAACACCCTCCTGATGTTTTTCAGGGGTGTAAATACCTTCACCCCGTCTTTGGCCTTTGGTTCGGGTTCTGTTTGTTCTCTTGAGACCCCAGAAATGAACTTTTTCCATGGAGCTCCACCTGAGGTCTGGAGAGGCCCCAGATCAGCGTAGGGGCAACATGGCAATTGGTCCCTCAATTTGCCATTGTGGGTGGGAGACAAAAAGTTTAAGAAGATGAAAAATGGCAAAATAATCCTTACACACTTCTTTTTTTTTTTTTCCTTTCTTTCTTCTCACCTAGTCTAACCAGAGGTACAAAAGCGACCCCAGGGGATACGGACCATCCAGCCCAACTCACAAGCTCCCTGCCAGCTACGCCGGGGATAAATGGGGAAGCGAGATGTTATCGCGGAATTCTCCCCAGGATGCCAAAGAACGTAGGTGTCCCACCCCGTGCCCCCCATGTCTGCCCCCCTTCTGCACCACACACAGCAGCCTCGGGCAGCCAGGGAGCTCAGCGCCACGGCTTTGCTTCTCGGGACTTGACCGAGAGGCTTCTGTGAGGTTTTCTTTCTTTCTTTCCTGTTACCATAACGGTCTGACCGCTATTTTTGGTCGCTGTGTGCGTGTAACCAGACCTACCCGAGGGTGTTCCCCCTCAAAAGGCTCTGCACAAGGAGTGACTCCACCTTGTAGTGATAAGCACTAGACCAGCGGTGGCTTTGGAGATCTGGAAGAGATTCCAGGGAGTACAACAGTCAACGGGGCAGCTCTGAGGAGCTCTCAGGCAGCCTGGGACAAGCAGGGCAAAAAGCTGATCACCTCAACCCTCCTTCCAGCTTATAGATTCGTAGAATGGTTTGGGTTGGAAAGGACCTTAAAGCCCCCCCAGTTCCAACCTCCTGCCCTGGGCAGGGACACCTCCCACCAGACCAGGTTACTCCAAGCCCCCTCCAACCTGCCCTTGAACCCCTCCAGGGATGGGGCAGCCACAGCTTCTCGGGGCAACCTGGGCCAGGCTCTCACCACCCTCACAGCAAACAAGTTCTTCCCCAGATCTCACCCCAGTCTCCCCTCTTTCAGTTTAAAACCATTCCCTCTCATCCTATCGCTACACACACTCATGAAGAGTCCCTACCCATCTCCTTGACCTTCTTCCTCCTCCCAAGGAGAGTTTCCTTTCCCCACCAACACATTTAAGTGGGTCTGAGCAACCACCCACGTTCAGATCGATCCCTTTCTCTCGCTCCCTTTGCCCTTGTCTCCTGCCACCCAGGCAGTGCCCACCTGGCCTCTTTCTCCCCATGGTGTCAGAGAAATCCCAGCCAGCAGATCTGCCAAACATGAGATTCGCATTTCTCCCTTCTCCTGAGCATGATGCACAGGGTCCCAGAGCATGAGAAAGACCAGGAGGTGCTCACCTCACCCCCTTATCACACCCCGCATATGCCTGTAACAAGGTGTCTCCCCAAGACCACAGCCAAGGTTCACCCCCTGTTCAGCTACTGGGGACTCCAGGGAATAGAAGACCTTTTGGGATGATGGAAAGTCACAGAATCCCAGAATGCTATGGGGTTGGAAGGGACCTCTGGAGATCATCTCCTCCAACCCCCTGCCAGAGCAGGTCTACCTAGAGCAGGTCTCACAGGAACGTGTCCAGGGGGGTTTGAATGTCTCCAGAGAAGGAGACTCCACCACCTCCCTGGGCAGCCTCTGCCAGGGCTCTGCCACCCTCACAGGAAAGAAGTTCCTCCTCGTGTTTAGGTGGAACTTCTTACATTCAAGCTTGTGCCCATTTCCTCTTGTCCTGTCCCTGGGCACCACTGGAAAAAGCCTGGCCCCATCCTCCTGACACCCACCCTTTCAGTATTTATAGGTGTTGATCAGATCCCCCCTCAGCCTTCTCTTCTCCAGAAGGCTGAAGTCCTGTAGTACGACCATCACGGACATGTATCTATTAATAACATTGAGTTACTCTCCGCAGTCTTCAGGAGAGTTTCATGGAAAAAGTGACACTAGGTGACGTGTCACTGGAGTTTTGTGAGTGAGCTGCTCACTCCCGGCTCGTGCTTCCTTTTAGCCGCTTCCATTCAGCTGCACAGCAAGAGCTGGGGCTCCGAGGGCTCGGATCAGCAAATTACTTACTAGGAGTAGCAGAAAGGACTGAAAAGCAGAGGGAGAGGGGCTACAGCTCAAAACCTGGACTCAAATTGTAGGTACTCACAGAATTGGCCTCCCACATCAGGCGACAGCGAAGGGGCAATGGGGAGAAAATAAACGGCAACACAGAGGCACCAAAAAATGGGAACCTCGTCTCAGAAATGGCCAGACCTCCCTGACCTCTGCCTTCTCATGCACTTGAGGGTTTTTATCCCTCCCTGCTGCTAAGTTTGCTGGGCAATTTCCTTATTTCAATAGCCCGAAGGGAACTAAGTAACTCAAAAACAGGAAGATGACAAACCAAAGCAAAAACACAACAGCAACAGCAGACATCAGGGAAAAGGGACCTTGTCCCTTGTCACCTCTTGACAGCAGTGGTGGGAGCAGAGACACAGACAGATCAGGTTTTACACCCATGAGCAAAATCCTGCTGGTTGGTGTTGCAGGGTTTTATGTCCTTGGAGCGAGGTGCAATGAACAGGACAGAGGTGCAATGAACAGGACAGGTGGGCAACACAAGAAACAAGATCCATCCCAATATAAATTTGTAGATGAAATAGGTGAAAATAGAGGCCCTACCCCCTCCCCGTAGGCACCAGTCACACAAAGGAATGTGTCCTCATCTGAATGTTCTCCTATTATTTTGCTAAATATGACCCCCTTTTCTTTCTTTCCCAAGAAATGCTTTTGACCACGAATTCTCCAGGCAGACTGATGGGTAGCCTAGCTCCTGTTGGCCAAAAGCAAGCGCCTCTGGAGACGTGAGCTCTCCTCTTCCACACCAGACCAGTCTCCACTGGGTTAAATGGGGGAGTGTGTGCGTGTTAAATGGGACGGCTGGGCTGCTGGTACGGACCACAGCAGAGAAGACACTTCCCTCTAGAAATTAAGCTTATCGATGCTGCTCAACAGCAGAACCAGAGGTTTCCTTTCTCCCAGGAATAGCAGCAGTTGTTCCAAGACTCCCCAATTAGCCTAATGAATGCTGATGAAGCGATGAGGCCAGACTCTCAGAGATGCAGTTGCGTTTACCAAGGGGACAGTCACGCTGCGAGAAACCCTTAAGCAGCTTTTTAGCTCCAGCCATCGCTGTGTGGACAGCCAGCATTTGGCTGTTATTGTGTGATTCCTCCTCTCCATCATTCTGGAGAAGAACTGCAGAAATCTTTGGGTTTCTCCCAAAGAGAAAGAGAGGTTTCAAAAACTGAAGGAAATTGAGAGTATTGGCCTGGGAGGGAAGGGGAGAGTCCCTCACCCTGCTCCAGCAGAGCCTCCAAAACCATGGGGGTCTCCCTTTACACATCTGTTCCCAATGCAAGTTTGAAGGTCAAAACATCATTGCTCAACCTATTGCTCTAACAAAGCACTTAAGTGTGTTCTTTAGAACTAAAACACAAAAGTAAGCACTTTCCTTCGGTGTATTTCCAGAGTTAATTCTCATCTTCCTTACAATTTCCCGGCAAACACAGTAATTTAATTGGATTTGTGACTGCAGACTGGATTTCTTTCCCTGCTCTCTACCTTCTGTCTTGTTTCCCCAGAACTTATTCATCAAATGGATGAGCTGAACGATGAGTTGCTAAAGAAGATCACAAACAATAAAATCCAGCCCCCCCACAGGAATTTCAAAGTGGAAAAGCCTCAGGAAGTTTTCGTGCCCCTCACCTTCGAATCCAGCACTGAAGAAGTCAAAGCTTGGCTGGAGGCAAAGTCATTCAGCAAAGAGTAAGATCTGCTTTACTACCTTATGAAATGCTGGTCCTTCCTTTAAAAAGGAGTGGGGGAGGCAGCTTAACATTTCAACTGGATTACGAGTCACTCCTATTTACTTACAGAGCCTGTGTTGCAAATTAGATTTCAATCATATTAAACCCAGGCTATATAACCAGAACATTAAGAGCCCAAACTTAATCCCTTTCTTTCTTATACGCTCAAATAAACCTTGTCTTATGGTGCAACAAGACCTAGGAGTAGGTAGAAAGGATTGGTCTTGCTTATTCACACAACTCACAGCCAAACTCTGCACAAAGTCCTACCCCTGGCCCCGGTGAGCCAGGTCAGAGTGCTGAACTTAGAGAAAAATAACTGATTAACTAATTAACCCATGGCCTGAGAGTCCAGGTGACTGCCTGTCTCTGGAGACGCTCTCCTGAGGTATCTCTGAGGGAGAGCCAGATGCTGAGCCGGGACTAGGAAATCTTCCCAGCCACCAGGGAAGGAGCAAGAAGCTGCAGGTGGTGGAGGGTGAGGAGTTGCAGCTCCCCCTCTGCACAGCGAGCCGAGAGGAGCTCCAGGATTGCTCCCCAAATGCCACGCAACCGGAGTGAAATCGCTGCAATACCCACGGGACTGGGGACACCGTGGATGATGGCTTCACCTGCTCCTCCCACAGCTTGGGTTACCCAACGGCGGCCACCTCGGCACATGTGATACAGTCCTGGTCCTGCATTTCAGCTGCTCCCAGCCCTTTTATCTCTGACTCCTCACCCCTGGCAAGAGGCCACGTGTAACACGATTGTCATCTCCTCGCTTTGTGTCTTCCCAGGACAGTGGAACACCTCGGCATCCTCACTGGAGCTCAGCTCTTCTCCCTCAACAGAGAGGAGCTGAAGAAAGTGTGCGGCGATGAGGGGAACAGAGTGTACAGCAAAATCACAGTGGAGAAAAACCAACTGGAGGTAAGTAGCTTTCTGCACAGCTACCTGAATGGGTGCCATTAGTGGGCCAGATATCCCATTAAACAGACATTTTAAGAAATACAATTTAAAAAACAAAACCAAAACACCCCAAACCCACACAACTAAAATACCACACCACCTAAAAATGCTGAGAAGTCTTTTAAGGTAAAAGGCCCCCAGTCTGTAAGGCAGATCACCCCGTCTTCTCTAACGGGTCTGCCTGCTCACCGGTATTGCTCAGCCCTGTGAAACTACCTCTACTTCTACAGCATGAGTTAAATGTTGTAATTTAACTCCAGCTTGAAGTTAAAATTCCAACTCCCTCTTTTGTTTCCATTCTAGAAAAGCAGAGGGGAGTCGGAGCTCCAAGAAATCATGAAGCGTCGCCAGGAAAGGATTGATTCCGCTAATTAAAATCTATCTGCTTTATTTCAGCTATTAGTCATAGTAGTACAGAAAAAGGGAATGAAAGTGATGATCCCCAGTCCAGGCAAGAGACAGCAGTGCTCCACACTTGGCGGTCTAATTGCCATCAAAGTGACAATTTCTTGAACACTGATAAGGGTAGACGATAAGACCATGTCCCATTGGGAAAGGTGTTTTAATATTGCATGAAGTATTTTTTTTTTGTTTTTATAACTATATATTTTATACTGAAATTTTATGTGCACGCCATCAGAGCAGATCATTAGTCCCACGTGTCTGAACGTATGACAATGGCTGGGTTCAAGCAAAAAAGAAAAAAAGACCCCACAAAGCTTTTCTCAAAGGGCCGTACCTGCTCCCACCCCCCGGCCAAGGGGGGCTCGGGAAGAGAGGACACGGCACATGGCCCAGAACAAGCCAGCCTGACACTTAAGAGAGTCTGGACCACAGAAATAAGTCTTTTCTCCCATTTCTCATTTCATTCTCTGTGGCAGATACCCCCCGCAGCCCACTAGCCTTGTGACGATTCACTGTCCTCCTTCTGTCCCCCTGTGCCCCCTCGTTGGACGACGAGGCTTGAATTGCAACACACATTACCTAGGGCTGGCTGTTGAACACATGTACCAGTTAGTGCTGTCATTGAACACTGGAAACGGGGCTTTCCTTGCGTAATAACGAGCAGGAGCCGAGTGACAAGTGATTTGAAGCCACAAATAGGTGAGCTCAGGCTGATCATCCCCGCTTACGCAGAGGCCGGGGCTCAGGGCAGCCCTTCACCTTGGCCACTGATCCTCTCTCGGAAAGTTGCAGGATTAACAAAGCCCGGCCTCAAACAAGGAGAAGATAAACCCCTGCCCGTTTGCTCCCAGCCCAGTCACACCCAAAGCCCTTCCTGGGTGTTCACCGCTCACCCCCACCTTCACATTTTCCTTGCAAAGAGTAAGCTGAAATGCTTCCTAAATATCTGAGAAGCAAAAGCACACTTGAAAGGCTGGTTTAATGCAAAATAAATGGCCACAAGAAAAAAAAAAATCATCTAGTTTAATAGAGGCGATTGTTCTTCCTGTTTTTTCTTAATAACATTATGTGCATATGTATATATCTATCTAGTGAAACACCCCCTCGCTCTTACAATCCACACACAGGGATGAGGAAAAAAAATCCCTTTCCCTAGAGACATAATTAATTGATTATGTATCGATAATTTACTGAAAGTTTTAAAAGCTCAAGCAAGCCTGTCGTAGTTTTCCTGTCCACAGCAAGTTTGGCACACGCTGGATTTCGATCTACATTTTACTTGCAGACCAACTTGATAAGAATGCAGTAAAGCAAACACGCCTACAGGAACTGCTCGCAGAGCGGGAAGACTTTGTCTTTCTCTCTTGTTCACCTCGGTCAAATGAGAATTCAGGCCCAAACTCCACAAAAACTTACACATGTGCTTTCCTTTGCGTGCTGCCCAGTCCCACCTCCTGGCAAGGTTAAGCACGTGCCTAAGTCTTTGCACAATTTGGGCTTGTCCTTGCGCATTTAATGGCAAAAGCTGTGAAGCAGCGGCTGGGGAACACGTATCTACACCTGAGAGTACTGATGCACCTCTCAATTTTGGCTTTGTTCTTCCAAAAATATTTCTAAGGGCTGATATATTTTCTTAATCTTGAAATAGGACACTGTTAGCAGCAGCAGAATTAGGGTGCAGGCAGGGAACTTCCAGAGGAGGATCTTGTTTTTAGTCACAGCGGCTGGAGTTCGCAAAGGGCACTCACCTCGTCAGGGAGGGATGAAGAGGACAATCCTCCTGAGAAGCCCTGGCTCTGGATTAGGGTGGGGATGGGAAGCAGGGTGAGAACGCTGGCAAACCATTGGTGTTAGAAGCACAGGAGGCTGAATGATTTCTAAAATGCAAATAGAAACAAGTGGTGAGCTAGGAAACACACCACCGTTCTTGTCTTTGGGTATAAAGGAAAACGAGTTGCACAGAATAACAGTTACTTGGGATGATAATAGAAGCCTACGTGACAGGTCTGTAAAGCCCGGAGCCACAGCAGCATTCCGTAAAATAAATATATCAGTAGACCTTACTGCAGAAGTCACTTTTAAAAATTTCCATATGACTGAGCTGTGCATCTGTTATATTTGTACTGCCTGCAGATAACGCTATAATGTACTGTACATTAATGTAATTGAACGAAGGATAAAATTATATAACCACACACTGTGTAAGATTTATTAAAATAGTTAAGTTATACTTATAACTCTGTCTCTTGCACTTGGATATAAAAGAAAGCAACAGGGCACAAAACCAGGGGGTAAGGGCTGTTTTTCATAACAGCTGGTCACTGAGTCTAAGACACACAGCAGAGTATCTGAAACCACGTTTCTTTGGTTTCTGGAGGCTGCCATTCACAGAATCTCAGAATCCCATGGGGTTGGAAGGGACCTCTGGAGATCATCTCCTCCAACCCCCTGCCAAAGCAGGGCCACCCAGAGCAGGTCCCACAGGAATGTGTCCAGGGGGGTTTGGAGTATCTCCAGAGACTCCACCATCTCTCTGGGCAGCCTCTGCCAGGGCTCTGCCACCCTCACAGGAAAGAAGTTCCTCCTCATGTTCAGATGGAGCTTCTTATATTCAAGTTTGTGCCCATTTCTTCTTGTCCTGTCCCTGGGCACCACTGAAAAAAGCCTGGCCCCATCCTCCTGACACCCATCCTTTCAGTATTCATAGGTGTTGCTCAGATCCCCCCTCAGCCTTACCTTCTCTTCCCCAGAATAAAAAGACCCAAGTCCCTCAGCCTCTCCTCATGAGGGAGAAGCTCCAGGCCCCTCATCATCTAATCATCAAAAGGAAAGATGTTAATGCCTTGGTAATCATTCACATGTGAAAACAGGGGTAGGTGAAAAAAGCCACATGTGAGAGTAATCAAATACCAGGAAAGCTACCAGCTGAATCCAAAACATCCCCTTTCACATCAGCCTGGAGAACAAACCTTTCCTACCTCTAGAACATGCAACTGAGACAACAGACCAGCATTTACATAGATACTGTCCAAGGCCACGTCATGCACTGGCAAACCAGAACCACCCAGGGCTGGTCAGCCCCAGCAAACGCAAGGCAGAGAACAAAGGGAAGGGAGGGGACGCGCACGGGAGGCTCCCCAGTTCCTTGGCAAAGGGCTCTGGAGACAATGAGAACATGTTTCCCACACCGTCATGGAATCCAAACAGGGCTTTAACGTAACGCCTCTTCCCAGTATCTTCTTGTGGTTGAGAAGGTCGTACAAAAGCATATCCCTGTTTATCAGGAGGGGAAATTACTGTGGCAGCTTCCACAGTTGAAACACCACAAGACAAAACGAGGGGAGCAGCACAGGCCAAAGAGCCTGCGTATAAAGGCCAAGCAGCAGATTCCCCAGCACCTCCAGCCAAGTCCCATTCCCTACTCCAGAAGCACAACCCTGTTAACGGGATCGCCTTCTCTAGAGCTGAAGTGAAGTTCAGGCGAATGACCAGCCATAGGCCCCTCGCTGGGTGAGGGGCTCCCTCGGGCAGGGCAGGGCAGGCTGCAGCCACGGCTGTGCTGGGCCTGGCCACGGCAGCGTGAGGAAACGCACCGCCCGGCTCCTGCAGGGATTAACGCAGGCGTGGCACGGCTGGAGTCTCGCCCCGAGGCTGCCAAACGGGGCGAAGGCCTCTGGCCCTCACCAGCCCTCCCACCGCCATCTTATGTCACCGGCGAGGCCCAGCGGGAGGGCTGTCCGAGGGGCGGCGCCGTGCCCGGCCGCGGGGAGGCCCCACGGGAGCTCCCGGGGACGGGAGGGACGCCTCGGCCCCAACCCACCCGGAGAGCGGCTCCCCCGAGCGCCGCGCTGCCCTCTCCCCTCTGGGGGGGACAATGGCGGCCAGGGGCAGCCGCATCCCCCGTCGCCATGGCGACCACCCTCCGACCCTCACGAGCCGCCGAACCACCCAATCAGAAACTTTCTTCCCTTCCAGGCCCCGCCCCGGCTCCTCCCGGCCGCGTCCGTCGTGCCCTTCTCCGTGCTTCTGATTGGCTGGTCGCCTCCCCCCCCCCCGCGCTGGGCCGGGATTGGCGGCGGGCGGGCGGGCGGCCCGCCCCTCCCCTCCCCGCGGCCGGCGGGTGTCGGGCGCGAGCGAGCGAGCGGGCGGCGGGTGCGCGCGCAGGCCGGCTCCCCTCAGGGCACGCAGGGTTCCTTATAGGCGGCGCGAGGGCCCCCCCCTCCCCTCCCCAGAACGGATTATGTCGGTGTCTCCCGTTAAACGGCAGAAGATGGAGTCGGCGCTGGACCAGCTCAAGCACCACACCACCGTGGTGGCCGACACCGGGGACTTCAACGGTGAGGGGCGGCGGGGGGGGGGGCTCCTGTCACCGCACTCCACACACCCCCCTCCTCCGCGGAGAGTGGGCGCGCCCGGTTCGGCGGGACGAGCGCCCGGGGGGAGCGAACCACCCCGGCGGCGGGGGGGGAAGAGCCGCCGATCGGTGCCGGTGGCGGCGCGTTGCGCAAGGCCGGCGTTGGGCAAGGCGCCGTTACCTAACGAGGGCCGGGAGAGGCAGCGGGAGGGTGGACACCGGAGGTCCGGGCCGCTGCCCGGTGATCCGCCGTCCCGGAGGGACGCGTCGAGCCTGTCCCGGTTTGTTGGTGGTGTTTTGCGGCGGTTTTATTCCGAACGGCGGAAGCAAAGCAGCCGGGGAGCAAAGACCATAAGCAAGAGCGCGTTTGTTCTCCCGCCGAGGCGGGAGGGGGCCTTCGGGTGTCCCCAAGGGGTGTCCCTCGTCCCCAAGCCGCGGCCGCCCCACCCGTGGCTCTCTGGGCCCATCCAGGGCTGTGCAGAGCGATCACGGAATTGTCGGAGTTGGAAGGGACCTCTAGAGACCATCTAGTCCAACCCCCCTGCCAAAGCAGGGCTGCCCAGAGCACATCACTCAGGAGCATCCACTGGGTCTTGAAGATCTCCAGAGAAGGGGACTCCACACCCTCCCTGGGCAGCCTCTGCCAGGGCTCTGCCACCCTCACCAGAAAGTTCTTCCTCAGATTGGAGTGGAATTTCCCATGTTCCAGCTTGTGCCCATAGCCCCTCGTCCTGTCACTGGGAACCACTGAAAAGAGTCTGGCTCCATCATCCTTCAACCCACCCTTTAGGAACTTGTAAACATAGATGAGGTCTCCCCTCAGCCTTTTCTTCTCCAGGCTAAAGAGTCCCAGCTCTCTCAGCCTTTCCTCATCAGGGAGATGCTCCAATCCCTCCATAATCTTTGTTGCCCTACGCTGGACTCTCTCCAGCAGTTCCCTGTCCCTCTTGAACTGGGGAGCCCAGAACTGGACACAGGATTCCAGTTGTGGCCTCCCCAGTGCAGAGCAGAGGGGGAGAATGACCTCCCTCCACCTCCTGACCACATTTTTCCCTATGCAGCCCAGGATTCCATTGGCCCTCTTGGCCACAAGGGCACATTGCTGGCTCATGGATAGTTTAGTGTCCACCAGGACTCCCAGATCCTTCTCCTCAGCAGTGCTTTCCAGAAGATCCACCCCTAACCTCTATTGGTGCCTTGGGTTCTTCCTCCCCCAAGTGCAGGACCCTAAATTTGCCCTTGTTGAACCTCATGAGCTGCTTCTCTGCCCAGCTCTCCAGCCTGTTCAGGTCACGCTGGATGGCGGCACAGCCCTCTGGAGTGTCGGCCAGCCCTCCCAGTTTGGTGTCATCAGAGGACTTGCTTCTTAATCACCGAGCCCCCAGCGATCCCTCTCCCGCTCACCCAGCCCCATAGGTGATGAGCAAACAACCCTAAACAGCACCTGTCAAATGTCCTAAATGAGTATTTTTAAGGTTAAGAACGCAGGGAGGTGGCAACAGCTCAGACACATCCCTGGTGACGCTTCCTTGCGCTGGCTGGAGGTAACACGTGGCTGTGAAAGCTTTGGGTTGTCTGGTTCCAAGGGTGGGGATGCATGGAATGTCAGGGAGAAACTGCTCCTGGGGCTGTAAGAGCCTGATGTGACAACTGCCATGGTAGGGAGCAGCGATGCAGCACTGCATCCAGAGCTGGAAACACCAAGTGATCAGGTAATTAGCCTTGTCGGATTTCATAGATCATAGAATGGTTTGGGTGGGAAGGGACCTTAAAGCCCCCACCCAGTGCCACCCCCTGCCCTGGGCAGGGACACCTCCCACCACACCAGGTTGCTCCAAGCCCCCTCCAACCTGCCCTTGAACCCCTCCAGGGATGGGGCAGCCACAGCTTCTCGGGGCAACCTGGGCCAGGCTCTCACCACCCTCACACCAAACAAGTTCTTCCCCACATCTCAGCTCCATCTCCCCTCTTTCAGNCTAAATGAGTATTTTTAAGGTTAAGAACGCAGGGAGGTGGCAACAGCTCAGACACATCCCTGGTGACGCTTCCTTGCGCTGGCTGGAGGTAACACGTGGCTGTGAAAGCTTTGGGTTGTCTGGTTCCAAGGGTGGGGATGCATGGAATGTCAGGGAGAAACTGCTCCTGGGGCTGTAAGAGCCTGATGTGACAACTGCCGTGGTAGGGAGCAGCGATGCAGCACTGCATCCAGAGCTGGAAACACCAAGTGATCAGGTAATTAGCCTTGTCGGATTTCATAGATCATAGAATGGTTTGGGTGGGAACGGACCTTAAAGCCCATCCAGTGCCACCCCCTGCCCTGGGCAGGGACACCTCCCACCAGCCCAGGTTGCTCCAAGCCCCCTCCAACCTGCCCTTGAACCCCTCCAGGGATGGGGCAGCCACAGCTTCTCAGGGCAACCTGGGCCAGGCTCTCACCACCCTCACAGCAAACAAGTTCTTCCCCACATCTCAGCTCCATCTCCCCTCTTTCAGTGTCCAACCCTTCCCCCTCCTCCTAGGGCTCCCCTCCCTCATCCAGAGTCCCTCCCCAGCTTTCCTGGAGCCCCTCTAGGCAGAGGGTGTTTGCTTACGGGTGACAGTAAGGAGGCCAAGCGCTGCTCACTGGGAAGTTCTAACAAGCTCCTTGAAACAGTTTTGCAGTTGCTCTCTGGCTGTTTGTGTCCCCTCTGGATCCTTTTTACAGACCAAACGGGGGCTACAGTTGCCATCCACCTTCCTCTTCAAGCTAAACACCAGTGCTGGTGTTGGTAATACCACTTCCCAGTTGTGATTGTCACTGGACGTGTCACACGGTGCTGTGCAGGAAAGATTCAAGTGTGAATTGCTCCTGACACGAGTTCCTGCAGGAAGTGGTGGCTTCTGTAAGAGCTGCTCTAGTTTGGCTCTTCCCAAAGCTGGACCAGGACAGGCTCGCTCTCTTGCCCGGCTCTTTTTGTGCTCACATGAGGAAAGGTGGCAGAGGGGTCACGGACCCCACCGAAAGCTTGTGCTGCACGGCTAAAACCCAGGCAGCTCTGCTCTCTGTCAGGAAGACAGTGGGAGGAACATCAGTGACAGACTTAATGAGATTAATTAACACATGTTGCCAGAGACTCGTAAGAGTCTTCAAATGCTGCAAGGCTGGAGAGGAGTAATAAGCTCTGTCAAAATACACTTCTCTAAAATTGTGTGCCTGCTTCAGAACTGAGTTCCATCGCGTGCTGCTTTATTTTAAGTGATACCCACGTGAATTAAAGTGTGTTTTGAAAGGAGCCGTCTGTCTGGAGTGGCCTTGCTCCGGGATCACGATCATCACTCAGCAGGGAGCTACGGAAAAAAACCACTTGCATTCGTTATCTTGGGTTTTCATCCCTGTCAAAAAAACACGGAGGAAACGGAGCTGGTAATAAATATTGGCATTTTTGCCGTGTGGCTGTGTTCTGGAAGCAGAGATTGCTGGAGGGCCCGCGGAGGCTCCCCCCCCTCTGCTGAGTCAGGCTCTGCATGCCAGGGCCACAGCCTGCGCCTGTAAACAGCCGGTATCACCCCAAATAGGTGTAGTCCAGGGCTTAAGGGAAGCCAAAGGTTCAAATACCTCCTACAGGGAAGGAAGCCTGGTTGTACAAGGAAATTAGAACAACAAATACCAAGAAATGATCTGCAACTGTGTGAAAAAGTTTTAAAACGCAGTAAGAAAAGCAGCTCTGTTCCCTGTGTTCTGTACTTCTGGTGGCGGTATTTAAACATCTCTGCGCACAATCGGCTCTGTCACCAACACCACTACCCTACAGCCAGAAGTGTTCCCGCTCCCACCTATTTGAGCCAAATCCTTGCAGTGTCCCAAGCCCTGCTGGCTGTTTTATGTGGGCTGGTTTTATTTCCCCAGCAATCGATGAGTACAAGCCCCTGGATGCCACCACCAACCCGTCTCTCATCCTGGCTGCTGCCCAGATGCCAGCCTACCAGGAACTGGTGGACGATGCTGTTGCCTATGGGAAAAAACTCGGCGGGTAAGTAAGGAGGGTTTTTTAATCTCGGTAGATCTATATTTAAGATGCCTTATTTATATAAATAGTATTTAGTACTACTAGCAATGTACTGAGGTTTTCCCCACGTGTATCTGTGGGTGTATCTCCTGCCCCAAAAAGCCTCAACCCTTAAAGAAAAACATCTGCTACTGGTTTCCTGCTCAGGAAACATTCTTGAGTCAACAGCATTTTAGGAAACAGTATCCAAAGGCTAATAGTGCCGGTGGAACACCGAGGGCAGAACATAAACATAGAGCAGAGCAGAAGTGCCTACTTGAACTCTGGAATTTAATGTTAAATGAGCTGTGAAATTTGATCTTCAAATCCATGCCAACGTGTGAAGGCACTTTTTGGTTTGTTTTTTTCCTCCCATAGAAACTGTTTTGTTCTTTATATTTTTCAGGTCAGAAGAGGAACAGATCAAAAATGCTTGTGACAAACTTTTTGTGTTATTTGGAGCTGAAATCCTGAAGAGGATACCGGGCCGTGTGTCCACAGAAGTAGATGCAAGGTTGGCTCTTCTTCCTCTGGGTTACCCTGGATATTTGTGCATACAGAAAGAGACATGGTGGAGTTGGAGGAAGGTGCTCTTGATTAGACAGCTCACTACTTTAGGGCTAACAGGAGTTAATACGTTTAATTAGAACATGGATTTTACTTAGTTTGCTTGATTATAACTTAACTTGGTGACAAAACTTTATAAAAACAAGTAATATGGAGCTTGGATTTTTGTCATCTTCTTCTTGTTCCTTAAGCAAGAGAAACCTCACGTTTCCAGCAGACTTAAGAGTTTTGCTCGTTCTCTTCTGTTTGAGAATCTTGTCTTCTCCATTTACCAAGAAATCTGAACAGTTTATTTGAAGACCTGCATAGGATTCGGCTGTTAACCTGCTCCTTCCCAATTCACCTCTCATGTTCGGCTTCTGCATTAGTTATGAAAAACTTGAGGAAAACTTTAATCTATAACTTTTTCAAGGAAAGTTGTCTTGAGCTCTGGATCCTCTGAGTCAGTCACACACCTTCTTGATGGGCTCACAATCCAGGAAGTATCTCTGAGAACAAAAACCTGCGATTGGCATATAAATGCTGATAAAACAGTGTTTTTCAATGTGGTTTGTGGGGGTAGAGTATTAAAAAAAAAACAAAAAACCAACCCAGTCAGTTCTAAGCAATTCTGCTCTTGTTTCAAAGGTTGTCCTTTGATAAGGAAGGAATGATTCAACGGGCCAGGCGCCTCATTGACCTTTATAAGGAAGCAGGAATTGGTAAAGATCGTATTCTCATAAAGCTCTCATCAACATGGGAAGGAATCCAGGCTGGCAAGTAAGTATTTGTGTCCCTGGTGTGTGATTTGCTGATTCATAGCACGCTTCGGCCTGTTCGCAGGCACCTGACAAACTCATTCTGCGCTTGCAATATAGAGCTGTTTTGAAAGCCCGGCACCAGGAGACCTGTTCCTCGGGCTCCAGCTACCAAGCCGGGTGCTCTGCTACAGCTTTCTGATGAAACAGGAAAAGTTTGTTCATACAAAGCCAGGCCACAAACAAGAGTTTCCTGAAATATCAGGCGAAACTGTCTGCATTTGGTTCAGGGAACAGCATTAAATAAAGCAAAGTCTGGCAGCGCAAAACATTTGCTGTTGGCTTAAAATGCAGAAGCTTATAAACTGTACCACATTCCTAATTAAACTCGAGAAATGCCGTAGTTCTAACTCACTGCCTTGTAACTAGACTATGAATTGAGTAGGGGAGCAAAGTGCTGTTTCAAGCCAGGCTGTGTCTGCAGGGTGCTGGAAGCAGAGTACGGGATTCACTGCAACATGACCCTGCTGTTCTCCTTCGCCCAGGCCGTTGCCTGCGCCGAAGCCGGAGTCACTCTGATTTCCCCATTCGTAGGACGTATCCTAGACTGGTACGTTGCAAATGGAGATAAGAAAACCTACGAGCCTTCAGAAGATCCAGGTAAACTCTCCTTTTAACATATTGTTAAAAGTACAATAGCTACTCATTCAAACTGCCATTTACTCATATAAATCCTCTCATGAAAAAAAACACATTCATTTTGAGCACGATCTAAATAACCATTTGTACTTCAAATGAATTCTTCTGAAAGAAGATCTTCTGCTGATCTTTCCTTTTTAGGGGTGAAGAGTGTCACTAAGATCTATAACTATTACAAAAAGTTTGGCTACAAAACCATCGTGATGGGTGCTTCGTTTCGAAATACGGGAGAAATAAAAGCGCTCACAGGCTGTGACTATCTCACCATTTCACCCAAGCTTTTGGCAGAGCTCAGCAAAGAGCACGTCAAGTTAACTCCCACGCTCAGTATAAAGGAGGGTAAGTCCCCTTCTGTGTGACACGGGCTTCCTCAGCCTCCCGTTCTTCAACGGTGCGGTTCCCCTCGGCTCGGGGGTTCTTGCTTCCGTCCTGCTCTAAGGGGAATTCCTCACCCCTCTCTAGAGGAAACACTGGAGCCTCGGTACAACGGTACAGCTACAGCTGCTGACACACAGTCACTTTGTTAGTGTTTGGGGGCCCACTGAGGTCACTAATTGCAATCACAATGAGCTATGAGTGTGCATAAATAGGGTGCTCCTTCTCCTGAGAGCACAGGGAGAGCAGAAGGAGGAGCTTTACATTTTGTATGACTGGAATGAAGTTTTACTGAATATTAGCAAAGATGCCAATCCTAGTTTAATCTTATGTTAATATTGTATCAGTGATGCAATTAGCTCCAGACATGCCAAAAGGTGTGTTTCCATCCAGAAACTCTAGAAATTAATCACAAATTAAATTACTTGATCTAAGTGATCTCGTGCCACCATGGTTTTAAACGTCTGTTCCCATTGCACTACTCTTGCTTTTCTGTTGCCTTATTNGATGCCAATCCTAGTTTAATCTTATGTTAATATTGTATCAGTGATGCAATTAGCTCCAGACATGCCAAAAGGTGTGTTTCCATCCAGAAACTCTAGAAATTAATCACAAATTAAATTACTTGATCTAAGTGATCTCGTGCCACCATGGTTTTAAACGTCTGTTCCCATTGCACTACTCTTGCTTTTCTGTTGCCTTATTAAAATGCTACTTTACAGCTCAGAAAATGAGATTTGTGCACAGCTGTAGCCATGGGCTGCTGCTTGGAGGCTTGTTCTCAATCGAGCTTTTGTTAGGTACTGCCAAATCATCAAAGACCTAATTGTTTGGCATATTTGCTTAGAATGTCTCGCTGCGGTAGGACTGTTGCATAAGTCTTGAGAATAGGCCTGGAAGTACCGTACCATTCGGAAGCGGATACAAGATAATGGAAGACACATAAACATTGTGTTTTCAGAGAAACTGATTATCCAGGCTACTTTCCCCAAAAAATAACCAGACCAGGAGTACTTTCAGTCTTGCACCCCAAAGTGTGCTCCCGTAATAAATTGTGTTAAAAGTGGAGGTTGAAATTTTTCAACAGCTGGAGATGGTCAGAACCCTGAGACTGTTTTAGGAAAGCCTGTGGTGTTTGATAATGATCTGATTAATATGGCTTTGTTTCTTTTTCAATTCCCCCTGCACAGCTCAGGCCTGTCCGCTTGAGAAGATCCACCTGGATGAGAAGGCATTCCGCTGGCACCATAACGAAGACCAAATGGCTGTGGAGAAACTATCTGATGGGATCCGAAAGTTTGCTGCAGATGCAATTAAGCTGGAGAGGATGTTAAAGGTAGGTGTTATATCACGCTGCCTCCTGCCACCCCTCACGTTCCCCCACGTCCTGCAGCTATGGCACAGTTCCTCGTGGCACGGCTGAGGATTAGGAACCTGTGAGCAAGTCCCATCAGGTTTTTATATAGGCGTTATCTAGGAGAGGCTGGTAGCAAACTGCCCACCTAAGTTAAGGGAATTTGGTAAACTTCACTGCATCTCAAGAAAGCATTCATGTCAGATGTACAGCCACACCTGCAGTGCGAGGCCCAAGGCGGTGTTTAGACTGGCAGCTGCTCAAGACAAGGCTACTGGCAAAGTGAACAGCCCCTGAAGTCCAATTCTGAACTCGTTTGCTGTCAGCAGTGGTACAAGACATGTAAATAATCCTCAGAGTGAGCTGGAAATAAATCATGCTTGTACTTGGCACGAGGAGGCACCAAGGAGAGATGTGTTGAGTACTGCCAGGCCCTGGGAAAGTCTCCTGTCTATTTATGGAGGGTCTTTCAAATGATTAATTGAATTTGGGGGGGGGGAAAAATACACACGGAGTGTACCTGATCGAGGCACTTGTTCTTGCTGACTGACAACTACTTTCTAGTGACTTAAACCTGCTTTGCCGTAGCTCTGCTTCTTCTACTGCAGCTCTGGAACTGCTGCACAGTTCCCAAACTCTTTACTCAGCTGCTCTTTGTTCACTTCTCTCTTTCTAGGAGCGAATGTTCAGCGCTGAAAATGGAAAGTAGAAAAATCAGGCTGCCCCTGAGTGCTCCAGGCTGAATGAGTGGATCAGCTGAGGTTCAGTGGATGTACAAATGTCGTACCTGTCAAAGTCTCATGCTATGTATGGATAGATTCCTGTATGATGCTTTTATATCAATTTGCAAAGGGACAAATAGAATTTCAAATTTTTGTGGCACTTTTGTCAATACATGCAAAATTAACACAGACTTTCCTTGTAACGTGCTCATTTCCCTGCTGCAGGGGACCCCTGATGTAGTATTTTAATTTTTTTATTAAATTCCTAATTAAGTTTACATTCCTAACACATTAAGAAAGGAGGTTTGTCTTTATTGTCATTAAAGAGAAGACATGGGCTTCAAAAAGCCATCTTTGGTACAAAATCCACAAATGCTCTTATCTGAGATGCATATATATAATATATATATTATATACACTAAACCAACTAGGCTCCAGTCTCTCTCTGGCCTNATAAGCAATTTTTAGGAATTTTATCAAATACGGGTTTTGTGTACCCAAAGCAAGGTAACAGCAAGAACATGGAATTGATTGAAGCTAAAAATGTCACTGGGATTACAACACAGGTATAAGCTACAACTACCCCTGATATTATTGAAGGCTACACTTTCAAAATTAAATAACTTCAGTCTCTCCAGCAGTTAATAAATAACTCGACAACTGGTTAATCTGAGTTTGCAGAGCGAGCATGTGGATGCAGCTCCCCATCAGCTGCTCAGAGCTTTGTATATTGTCTTTGGAGGCGTCACTGCTTCTCTTTATGCAACACTCGGGGAACTGATGCCAACCCCACCTCGCAAACGCAGGGGTTTTGTGGGGATGTTGGTTTTGGGTTTTTTTTTTGAAGTTCTGTCAACCCCTCCTCTCATTGTTCTGAAGCTGCTGCTTCCAGCCTTCCTCAGGAATGACCTAACCTTAATGCAGCACTTTCCAATTACAGGGCTGTTCTATTAAGTTGGGATGCATCTGATTACATTTCATGCTGTATTCCATTAAGACTAATTAAACATCTCTTATTAGTTTATATAGGTCCAGTACCATCAAGAGTAGACAAGAGGTTCCTGTTTATATGTAGATGCAATTAACTGTTTCCTGATAGAGTTGTCTGAACTTAACCTCCTAATTAAAAAAAAATAAAAGAAAGGCAGCACTAGGGCTACAATATTTATCCACACACTCTGTATCCAGCTTGAATGATACCCACGCTGTCCCACGCAGCCATCTGAGCTGCCGCTGCAAGTCAGAGTGTGCTGTGGTTTAGATGACTGCAGTCCTCACAAACCCTTAACAGAGCATTTGTATCCTGCTGAAAAGGACACTGAACTCCAAGGACAAAGCTGGATCCAGAGCCTACACACTTCTCAACGTCTCTTTTCTGCTCCAGACTATGATATGAGCAGAGCTCCAGCTTCCTAGCAGACCGCAATTTCCCAAACAGGCGAGTTTGGCTCCAGCTGTTAACAGTTATAAAAGTGTGAAGCCATGACTTCCTCGGGTAAGAGAATGAGGCTTTTGGCCAGTCCAGAGCTACACTTCCCCAGGACAGCTGTGATCAGGCTGCGTGGCACCACTGTGACACTCACAGCTGCAGAGAGGACAGAGCAGCGAGAGCCACAACAAGCCAGAGCAACTGGAGATGACTTGGGAAAGACAACACAACTCAGCACCAGGCGTTTTCAGCATGTTTTCTCAAAACTGCTCTTACAATAATCAGAACCGATGACGGGGTAGGATGTGGATCCTCAGACAGATAAAAATATTTCCCCACAGCAACAACCCTGCTTAATTTAGCGAACTGTGAGCTTTAAACACAATGTCGGTGACAAAGAGCTCAAGCATTTCCCATATTCTGAAGGGGAAGGTCTGGGGCTGTTGCTGCTCTCCCTCTCTTTCTTCCTCCCATTCGCTGACAGGCGCTAAGCCTCTCTACAGGCTGTAACTCCCCCTGGACAGTGGGATGGTTCTCATCCTGCCACGACTTGTCTTACACCAAGGCAAGCACGTCCTGATGCCTGACTTCTTAGCAAAAGAATTAGGAGGTATTTTAGGCTGCTCCTGCATTCTTACAGGTGGAAGGGTTGAGGCACGATTACCCCACCGAGAAGCTGCGCTACCCCAGCTCACACTGACTCTGGCTGGTCCGTCCCCAGACCAGCTTCATTCCAGAAGCAACACAGAAGGTCCATCTGTCTGAGCTTTGCATTTACCAGCCCACTGGTACCAACAGGCAACTTTTTGTCAATTCCTTTAGCTGAGTCATTCTGAGATTTGTACCTATTTCCCAATAATTCCAAGGCAATGGCGTGCTCTCAGAGCCCTGGGGCACCAACACATCTTTTCTCCAGAAGAACACGGAGAGCTACACACCAGTTTATTGAAACACCTCGGCTGTGCCTCTGAGGCACCATCACTTCCCTTCACCTGCCCTAGGCTTTAGCTGCTACTGACAAAGGGTCAATCCAGAAGTAGCTTTCAGGCTGCCTGGAAAATGTTTGGTTTTTTTTTTTCCCCCCATTACCAGCAAATTTGCTTTTTGCACACTCACACCACAAACCTGACAAACTGTGAGCCTCCCTTCCCCCACCGAGCTTCTCAGAGTTGTGTCAATCGGAGCCCAAAGATCTGTGCCCAGGTAAGGTCTGGCTGACAAATCACTGCTCCCCAAAGCCTCTTTGTTCTGGAGCTTTCTCAATCAGAAAGAAACTGACGATTTTTTCAAAAATATTTCCCAGTCAGCCCTAAAATAGTGATAGATCAAAGCTGGTCACTTGGGGAACGAGGATCCCGGCAAAAGCTTTATTACCCTGCTGAGCTGGTAACCCCACACGTCTCTGTGAGCAACCAGCCTCGCACCGTGGCAGGGTGGGAACTCAGGCGCATGGAATTGGGGGTTTGCTGCCCTGAATCGGGGCTGTCAGAGGTTTTGAGCCTCTGCAAGAAATAACCCTTTTTCCTCCTGGATGAGGCAAGGGCCCTGCACCCTGACTGCACCAGCAGAGCCATGGGATCTGTCACCTCACGTAGCTGGGACACAGCTGGCCAGCTCAGTAACACCCTGGGGTTCAAACATAGCTCTGAAGCATTCCAACGGTCGCTCAAGAGACAACAAAATACTACAGTGGAAGAGGAAGAAGGAGGAAAAGGTGCCTCAGGAACAGTCAAACCTTACTCCGCTTGCCTACACACACGTGGTCCCCTTTGGAGCTGAGGGAGCAGAAGATGAACCAGTTACACACAAAATGGTCACTGTCGGGGGGTCCCTTACCTGCTCTGGTGGCAGCTGTGGTTTCCCCACTTTGGCACAGGGGCTGCTTCTCTTCAGTCCAGGCTGGATGCTGTGAGGTGACCCATGTACGAAGTCCACATCCATTCTGAAACGGAGCAAAAAACAACCAACATAAACCTCAAGCCCTTACATCTGTTTATCCGGTCACACAAAGCACCTTTACCCCAAACTCTTACCCCAACTCCATCCCTCTCCAGGGGATGAGGAGATCTCTCCCAGTATCCTGTCTGAACCCAGTTTACAATCTCCTCCTAGTGGTTTCCCAGACCCCCCCACCTCCTCAGGGTAAGAAATGAGGAGCAGGAGATGTCTTTTGTCTCCCAGAAAGGACTTTAGCTATCACAGCCACAAGGAGAAGCTTAGAGCCAGCAAGCAGCGGCAAAGAAAATGTGGGGAGGGGGGTGAATAATCCCAAAGAACCCTTTAAAACTTGATTTTAAAATGCTCTTACCCTTTATTAAACATACCCAGAGCCAGTACTACTTTCCAGCCCCAAAACCTAAACCTTTCCAGCCCCTTTGGATAAAAAGCCTCCCTTTACCACCTTCACCTGAGCCCAACTACTGGGCCCTCCCCAGGAGAGGGGCTTCACCTGGGCTCCCCCAGCCCCACACCAGGAGAAGAGCCAGCACCGAGGCTGTATCTCCCCCAACCTGAGGGTCTTCCCTACGTACCAGGATCCCTCAAATTTCTGTGCAATTAGTGCCTGCCTGCAGAGATCTTGGCATGTGTCAGAGTCCCGGAGTATTCCTGCAAGAGAAAAATGTTCAGGAAAAAAATATTAGAGCCTCCAGCAACAGCAGACTCTACCTCAGAGATCAGCAAGTGATTTAAATGAACATTTCAAACTCTTCTTTTCACTGTAATTCTCAGGCAGGGAAGTAAGTGGCAGAAATACAATTAAGAAAACAAGCTCACTGGAGAAAGCAAATTGTGTTTTACAGAGTGGGTAGATAGTTTAGCTCGGGAGCACAGAATACAGCCGGCGAGTAAATCATTTCTGGTTTGCTCACAGAACTGAAAAAACCCCACACAAACCATGCAAGTCATGAAACAAATAAATTTGGGACTTACAAGAAGCAGGATAAATGGAAGTAAAAAGTTGAAATACCTTTTATTTGGGGTCAAAATTTGCCTCCTAGGCTTTCCATGCAGGCTTTAGAGTTAAATATTAGGTATATTCCAAAGAGAAAATACCAAACATCCAATTTCAGTGACTTTGCTGCTTCTTGGCTGAAACAAGTTTGTCATATTCAGTCCAAAGTTGTGGAAAATGTGTTTAACATAAAGTAATTAAGAAAAATAAAAGATAGATAATCCCAAACTCAGCTCCAGTCTCCCTATGGCACATTTTATTATTCATTCCTAAGGGTCCATAGGTAAGAGAAGAGCCTTTGAGGCGTTGGGGATGAAAATCAAAGCACACGGCTGAG
The DNA here is from genome assembly GCA_003697955.1 of Calidris pygmaea. NCBI lineage: Eukaryota > Metazoa > Chordata > Aves > Charadriiformes > Scolopacidae > Calidris > Calidris pygmaea. The sequence continues at coordinate 75,644 of QJSC01027993.1, read as the reverse complement.
TTTCAGATCTACCAGGCACCCTGAATAGACCCAGAAATAATATTTAATATGAAATAATATAGGAAATAGCATGTGATAACTGTTGGAACAGGATTAGACACAATTAGTAGTTTAAGTCAATACAAGTAATTATTAATTCACCGGCAGCTCAGATCAACTTAGCTTTAGTGTAGCTGATGTGGAAGTAAAAGGATGAGGAAGTTTAGGCAAAGCAGCCAGTTCCAGGGCAAAAGGTGTAAAGAAACTGCTGAACTCTGAGGAGCTGCGGAATATATTTTTTACCTTATATGATTCCGCCCAATTATTTTGTACGGATTTAACTATTTTTGTACTGGAAAACAATAGAACAGAGATTTGGCAGCACAATCATTCCTCTCTCTCCTTGATCCAACATGTGTGTAGAGGCTTCCCCCAAACCAGGCAGGTTTTGTCCTACATAATTTCTCCATAAATCAACAGTAACGATTGTCTGAGGGAACACTAGTATTCTCCTTTTTACCTTTTTTTCTCTTTTTACTCCCTGTTTGTACGTTTTGCACAAATTTCCTTTCACATCGCTCACGAATTTGCAGTAGCTGTACAGCATTTATTTTTGAAAATGTCTCTTTTGCTGGGAAAAGAAGTAAAACCCCTCCACCACCCAGAGAAGGTGGAAATTCCTTCTAAAATTCCTTCTAAACTAGGAATTCAGCTTCACCTCTGCAGCACCCGAGCAGCACAAGTCCTGCCTCTTATTCCCAGGGACAGGTGACTCCAGTGACTATTGCTGGTGTTTGATCCCGGAGATGAAGAGACCAGAGCAGCCCCCCAGGCTCCAGCTCCCCTCCAGTACCAGCGCACCCATTTAAATTTCCCTCGGTTGTTCAAGATTCAAAATGAACAACTTAAAAAGAACCCGCTACAATTCAGGGTTGCCCCTTGGCTTTGCACAAAGAAAAACTGCCAAGTGGAAACCTCTGGGGAGAAAGAGGGTTTAGTGATGCTGAGAAGGGGTCATTTCTAAGGAAATGATGCAGGGCAGCATCATTAGCATTAGCACGTGGTGTTTTAGGAGATGACAAAGGACTGAGGCTTTCAGGACATGATTTCTAACTATGCAGCCCTCACCCTTGTAAGAAAAGGAGCATGGGGGAGCAGACACCATGGTCACAGATCAGTGGGAAGCCACGGGAGTAGCTTGTTGCTTACGGCAGGGCTGGGTGCATATAACTCTGTGCCAATACACATTTGTGCTGCTGCAGCCCCGGGTGGTGTCCCCAGGTTTTCCCTCCTCCAGCTGCAGAAGGGGTAGGCCTTTTTCAGGAACTGACAAGTAACAGCTTTGCGCTTGGAGGTTGGGGATGGAGCTGGCTGGTGGCTGAGGAGGAAGGTGAAGGTCTGCCTGGAGCTCTACCACCACCTCGTGGGGAGGCAGCAACATCCCAAGACTCACAGAGAAGCAATTAACTGCCGGTTTATTAGCCTTCCCCTGCGGGGGCAGGTCTCCAGTTTGTTTCATCCTCCAGCTCCGTGCAAATACACAAGGCTTGGGGAAAAGAGAAGGAAAAAAAAAACACCCAAACGCTTTTCTTTCCTCTTTCAACCCCCGCTTGCATTCCACGGCCCGATGCACAGAGGGAGAAGGGCTACTGCTCCCAGTACCCCCTCTGTTCTTGAAACAAGGGGGCTGGAGAGCAGATCTGTTGGGGAAAGAAGACAGTAGGATCCACACATCTGACTCAGGAAGTAAATTCATTTATTTTCCACCTCCCAACACAGAATTTCACTTTAAAATCAGTCCTTAGAGATACATTCTTTCCTGCAGGGACCAACCACACAGCTTCAGTGAGGGGATGTGGTGCTGGGATGCAGTGACAGGGGTTTGTCATCTTGTTGGTGAAAACAATCCTTTGTGGGGGTGCAAGAAAGGAACGTTTCTTTACAGCTGTAAAGAAACTGCTGCAAAGATTATCCTAGGGATAAATCATCTGAGAAAGGCCCTTGTCCCATTGGATTCATTCCACAAGTGTTTCTGTGCCACTTATTGCAGGGGCACTCAGAGGCTTCCAACAGATACTTCAGTGTCTGCCCATAAGAAAATTGGAGGAAAATACAGAATATGCTCCTATGCATTAAGCCCAGACAAGATCTAACACTCTTGATGTGTGTGGTTCCCTAATAAAATAAAAAAACTTCACCAGCTGAATGTTACTAGGAACAGAGAGATTTCTAGGAAATAAGGCTGGCTGATAACATCCCTAGGACCCATCCCACACTCCAGAGCCCAACACCGAAACCATCAGGATTTGTGCGGGTTGGAAATCTCCAGGATTTGATGCTTTCGATGTGCTTGAGAAGCAGTTTCTGGCTTTGGGACAAAAGGGCCCCTCATGTGGTTTAAATGCCAGAATCCTCTACAAACAACCGACCACAAAGGCAGTGCAGCACCAAGTATTTGCAAGCCTTGCCAAAAGCTGGTTCTCTCTCTGGGGCGTGCGAATCCCTGCGCTCAAACCAGGCAGAGGGGAAAAGCGTCCCGCTGCAGAACACGTGCTAAATGAGTACTTCCAGAGCTGCTGTGTTTGGGGGACCCCAGACATCGCCTCTGCCTGATTCCTCACCGGTTCAAGTCAGTTCTGTGCGATTTCTAACCCGCATCACTCGATGAATCATTAACATCGAGCTTTCAAATTAACTTTAAGCTAAAGATTAGCACGTGCGGTGGTGAAGGGGAGAAAACACTAACTGTACAAGGCAGGACACTGATAAAGCTCAACAGGCACAAGGCAATAAGCAGCAACATTTCCCATCTATGCTAATACTCCCCCAAAAACCAGCTGCTGCTACTTGTCACAGTCTTGTTAAGCATAATTGGGTTAAAAAAAGTATTTAAAATTGGGCCGCTGAGCAGTGTCAGCGTGCTGCAGTCTTACAACCAGGGAGAGGAGAGTACCTGCCATTTTAAGACATGACATTTTAAAATCCAGTGGTGGAAAACAAACTCGGGATAAATACCGCTGCTGGGAGGCCTGGGATGCGACACCTCGCTGAGCTCTGCCGGGTTGGGCTGGGAGGGAAGCACAGCACGGCAGGTACAGAAGAGACAAACCCAGGTATGCAAGTTCTTCACCACAGGAAGTTTAAAATCCAACTTCACCAAAAATCATTACTCTTTCCATTATGTCACTTCATTATTTTACTTGATGTAAACACCTTCTAAGCAAAAAAAAAAAAAAACCAAAGAAAAATCCAAACCCCATCGTTAGATTTGTAGAACAAAACTAACATGGAAGTAACACTACGACATCCCAAAGGACACACGCGCTGTTGCCTTTGAAGCCCGTACTGCAACCCCGGGGCTTTCGGTTTCAAAATGAATAGGAGTAACAGAAATAGCCTGACATGGTGTTGAAAATTTTTGTGGAGTCAAGAGGTTCGCTGCTGCACTGAAAGCTTTCCCAGTATGAAGAACTAGATGAAAACTTATGAGAAGTCATAAACTCTCTATGTATCATTCTCAACTAAGACTGTAATTAGTTCGTGTGCGTATGGTAAGGAAAAGAAGTCAAATGGTAATGAGCAAAAGTGATGGATACTGCCTTCGCATTTTAATCCACTGTCATAACACCCCCTCAAAATAAACAGAATAGAACTTCCCTGAAGGTAGCTGGTGAGACATTAAACTGCTTCACATTTTCTACTTTAATTCAATCTTCTTTTCCCCCAGTTTTAGAATCATTTTTTCCAATCCCTGGCTAAAATTGGCTATGCCATATGAGAAATTAGAAGAGCTATCATCACTAATTGCTCACAATTTGCCAGCCTGATTTCTAAAGACGGCAGAGCGCTGGCTCACCATCCCCACGAGAGAGGGATGTTTTACCAAAAATCATTTTGCCTCCTCGCTGGAAGCTGGGCCACATCCTCACAGCCATCCTCCTCCTCACCAACCCCCGCAGCAAACTGCAGGCTTGCACCCATCACCTCTCCAGCCTCTCTGCTGGATCACGCAATTCCCACTCCGTTCTCCAAGAGCAGCTCCAACACTGGGGACAGCTTGGATTGCCGAGAAGATAGGAATGGACATGTGATGTGAAAAAAATTAAGGTACACACTGTTACTCCTCTTTATCTGCTCCCACGTGGGAAGAACAAGGAAGTTTAAGGAAACTCTAAAGGCGGTGTCCTTTGTACCTCGGAGTACTTCCTGATGCAGGCACAAACACAGCACTTCCAACAGGCCCCCGATTCCCCAAAATAAGGAAAATAGTACAACAGAGAACTGACCAAAGCCTGTCATGGTCTGAATAATGTTTTTTTTCACCTGGCAGCTTATCGATGACCCTGGAGAGAGCTTCACAATTAAGGAATGAAAACAGGACACAGGGTAGACAGCAACGTTCTGTTTTTACAGGCAGGCAATGAAAGGTCGAGTGATTTTTGACAAATTCACATGGAAGCAGAGTCTCAAAGGCAGCACAGACTTGTGGCCTCTCAGCCTCCCGCATCAGGAAGGAGACGTCGTTGTGCAGCTGCAGCCGGGGGTAGCAGAGCTCCCTCACACCTCAGAAACCACATAAATTGTACCCACCTCCACCAGGACCCCAAATTCCTGACCCCAACCCCGCTAAATTCCCTGCTCAGGCAAGCACTGGAGTTCAGGGCATAAAGCTTCACCTCCTCTATTTAAATAAAGCCTTTGGTGGGAGAGTGTCTCCTTGCTGTACATATACAGTGTTCAACACTACATGACCCCAATTCCACACACAACCGCAGCACAAATACAAAAACTTGCCCCATCCTTTCAGCAGACAGCCCGCTAGAGTATGTCCTGACAGTGACAGAGGTCAACAAATCCCCAAGAAGACTTGTCAGGAATGAGGATTTAAGCCAAAGCTATTTGATAGTTCAATTTCTATCAAAGCCCAACTTTCATTTCAAATTCTAATTTTAATTTCTATCAGAGCCAAAAAAATCTATAAGCTGGGCTCCAGAATATAACAGTAGAAGACCCAACAAATCCCATAGGAGATTATCTTTTAAAAATCACACTGAATTCTTCAGCTAGAACTGAAAAATTGAATTGGTACAGAAAAGACACAGGACTACCCTGCTTGATGACTGGTTATAACTGGTTATAACCAATATATTATATTGGTCCTTTCCCTCAAAGCACTGCAGAAATGTTGCCCTCAGTTCCAAGCGGGAAGGAAAAATGCCAATCTGTCTGCTTTCCCAGAGATTTATTATGTTTGAGCCTGAAACAGCAGAAAATATTTTTGGCCTCATTATTCCTTTTCATGCTCAACTGCAAGCCGCATCTGCTGCTCAAAAGGAAAGAGAAGGCCAGATTTCATCTTACAGCTGGTTCCTCAGAAGACGTGATCCACAGTAGCTGCCTCCATTTTTTTTTTCTTCCTTTGTCCACAGAATTCAGCAAGAGACAACCGCAATGTACTTGCCAGAGAGAAATATTTCAAACGTTTCAAAGAGAACAAAACCCATAACATAAGCACCACAAAGAAGGACAGATAACCAGTTACAAGACCATTTAAAAACAGCTGAGCAAACTTTTAAAACAGAAGTCAAACAATGTGAACAGGCATGGAAGAAAACAAGGGCACATTATGCTGCCAGTATCACCGCAGGGAGCTGCCTTCAAACAACTGGTTCTGCTTTATTCAGAGTTCATATAAGCATTTTTCATCCTATTCCAAGTACATCCAAGTGTCCCAGAGACATTTCAGAGTTCAGATGGTAACTTTGTGACCTACCAAAAGCAAGGTGAGAATGCATCTTGCATTTCAATGAAGCTCTGGGTGTAGATTTTTGATATTTGAAACACAAGCGCCAGACTGTTCACAGAGTTCCAGGTCCTCTTTGGGGCAGTTACAAATGATCGGCCTAGAGCAGGGTCTTCAGCTTCAGCAATTTGTATTCATAGCACCAAATATATGTGTTTTTTTAACAAGCCACAGTTCCCACATCTGTTAAGTTAAGGGTCTAGGGAGAAGCGGTGAGAAAAGATGTAGCAACAAAAAGGCAAGGTTGCTTCTGAAGCGTGATGCACTTCAAAGTCTCCTTATTCACAACCTTCAGCCACTCTATATATGCAAAACCCGACATTGCCACTTCACTGTCACAGCCACTTCACAGTCCAGAACAGAATTTGAGAGGGCTGTTTTATCCAGTTAACAGACAAGCAAATCCTTAGCCCTGCTGGCTCTTCATCCATCCCATTTGCAAAGGGACCCGCTCCTTCATTTCCTGCTGAAGGAAACACATCCAAACATGACACGACCTGTTAGTCCACAGCCAGGACAGGACTTCTAACACACATTCACCTGAACAAAAGAAGATTTTTTGTGGTTATTTAGATGTGTTCTATGTGACAAGATGACAGACAGTCAAACAGCCAAGCCATTACCAAAGAAATTAAATCCATTCATTCCCAGTATTCTAAACTACAGCTGACTAAATGCTAACTTGCCAAAGCACAAAGAACACCACACAAGAGATGTTTCTCTTAACAGAAACGTTTTGTGGAGCCTACTCTGCATTTTACTTTACCAATCTTAGATAGCTGTGCATTTCCCAACCCATTTTACCTTATTAATTTTTTTTAATAATCACAAATGCTTTTTACCAAGCAATACATAACTGACTGAATTGTAGATAAAAGAGGATACACATTTCAGCTGTTAACAAAGGGAAAAAAGATTCTTTTGGGGGACAATACTCCTGGAACTAGAAGATGCTTCCCACTGTCTGTTGCTAGTTCTTATCTCCCATGTTGTCTCACCTGACATTGCAAAGAATGAGAAGATTCTGGACGGCAGGAAGAGTGGAATTCTCATTCTGTCCTGTCACCAGGTGCCTGTCCAGCACGACGTGCACAGCATCCGGACTGCTGGCTAAATGCAGGAGAAAAAGCAACACCCATTGTGTTAGTGGACACCACCTCAGTTTCGGTATCACATCTCTGGGAGAGCTAACACAGGAGGTAACTATTTTGGTTAGACAGATCAGCTGGGTGACTGCTGTGTTGATCTGTAACCCCCCACAGGTATGGACCATCTTGAGCCCCTGATCCTGAAACGTCACTCCAAAGTCCTGTCTGAAATCAAAGGACAGCAGGACTGGGCCCTTGATTCAATGAACACCAGATGGGTAAATATCATATACCATATATCAAGACTTTTTTGTAATAAAAGCCTCAAAGTATATATTTTAAAAGTTGTGATTACCCTGCAAAACAGTATAAACTCTTTTTATGTAAGACATCAAAGCTGCGATCACCAAGCTACAAACAGCCTGTGAGGAGATACTTTCTGGCCAGTTATAATACCCTGACGCGTTAGTATCTACCAGCAGTGGTTCAGTGTCATTCCAGACAGAACCATTATTCTGTCAGTAATGAACAACTCCTATTTCCTTCTCCCTCTCCCAGCCACTGACTGTCTAAATACAGGCTAAGTGCCCTCAAACCCCACACACTTTTCCTCTTCTTGCTTCCTTTTTCAGTACCACTGCAACCAAGCACGTGTGACAAAACCACGGCGACACCAGCTTTCAAACTGCCAGTACTGAACCCATTCTACAGAAGGTGGCGGCAGCAGCTCGCTCCAAAAGCATCAAGATCCCGTTTAGAGCAGGCTGACAGCAGCATGGATGGAAGAGGATTAAGCAAAAAATGGACAGCAATTTGATAAGAGAGTGGCATTTCTTCTTAGCAAAAAATAGACGCGTGGCATTAGGAGCCCGGTTCTGCTTCCTGTCCGTGCCATGTGTGCAATCTCTAATCTGGTGACTTCAAACTGTACCAGTTCAACGGATGGCAACTATCATGTTAAATAAAGAGTGACTTAAATATCACACACATCTCTCATTGTTCTCTTTGAGGAGAGATTCTAAAAAATTACCTAAAAAAAAGCAAACTGAATGATAGCTGCAATTGAAGAGTGACATTTATAGCTTATTATTTAATTCTCCCTGTCGCTCTTCAGTATTACAAGAAAGCAGCGTGTAAAGGAAAATGACACTTTTCCCTCCACGTCCAGAAATAACCTAGGGAAGAAAAAGTGACATTTTAGTGCTTTAATGGATTTAGTTTCCCACATGGGCCAGAACTTCAGATTTTGCAGTTCAAAAGTCAAACTTCTACATTTTGCCTAATAATAATTAATCAAATTACTAGTAACAAAACAAGAAAAATACTACAAAATCAGATCTAGGTATGAGTGAAACACTTGATGGTAAAAGACAACTTATCAGAGGAACCAGGATCACTCAGTATAGAGTTTCCAGCTTTAAATAATGAAACATTTGGTCGAATAGAAGACAATCCCAAAATCCAGAACTTGACCTCTCCTGGCAGAGCACGTGCTCCCCGCCATGCAGCAGGGAAGCAGCTGCAGCACGGTACCTGCATACAGACATCATTCCCCTGCAGGGCTGGACTGTGCATCTGCAGATTAATGCACACCTCATGTTCTGCTTTCACAGCAGGACACACGACCCCACGTTTACCATGGGGTAAAAGCACAGCAATCAGTGTGCTGTACTGTACTGCCCTACTTCTCCACACGCAGCACTTTGCGGCGTTTATTCTTAGAACACTCATTGTTTCTAATCCACTAGGGTATTTGTTTATATCCACGAAATGGAAATGCAAGATGAGATATCCTGTCAGAATCCTGTTCAGCTGTCGTTAAATTGGCACACAATTTGTCATTTGCAAAATGCAGCCACCAAATTTGAAGCGCTGGACAATAAGAAAACGACATACCACTAAATGTAGCTCCAGAATCCTTCACAAAATCTTCTACAATAATGGATAGACTGGCAAAATTAGGCTGCCTTACTAGTTCATACACAGAAGGCTGAAAAAGATCAAAAGGAAATTAGTCTGTCTTGTTTTTTATAAAAAGAACCAAGCAAAACCAACACCTACTTCCACCTGCAATTTATTTTTTCTGTTCCCCCTACGATTCTCCCAACTGTATATAGGAAATGAAACAGGAGGGAAGCATAAAACCAAATGACCACAGGCAACTTCTGTGGATTTTCTGTAGGGAGCAAACTGAAAATTCTTATGTGATATATAAAGAGAAAGAATGACAGAAGCAATTTCTGCACATCAAGTGGACACTGAACAGTTGCACACAATTAACTTCATGAAAGCACAGATCTGTTTGGCTGTTGGACACAAACATTTGGACACAAATGCTGTGCCACTTGCAGAGGCCAAATAACAGCACTCAGCTTTGGAATGAGTACAGGAAACAGCTTAAATGAAGAGAGAAAAATAAAAGTACTTAATTCGGTTTTTGTAGGCACAGAAAGAACTTTAATTTCATGGTTTCCATAGCGACTGTATCTGGGCCGTATCATGTCATTTATTTTAAATATTTTATCATGGATTGTAATGCCAAATACAAGCACATTGGGACATTGACAGCTTTTGTGAGTCCCATAAACTTAACGTCTTAACTTTGCACATTAATTTTCAACCCTAGGAGTTGTACTGTAGAGGTTTGCATCCTCTTGGCACACAGGTACAATTGCCATAGGAATGGTGTGTGAGGTGAGAGACTGGACCTTAAATAAAACGTCAACAGTATCCAGCTACTTTTTGAGTTACAAGCCAGTCTGTACAAACAGCCTTTTTTCCTAAAACTTCCTCTACCTTTTAAAATGAAAAAGCACCTTGAGAAATATAAATTATCTCCAGCATTCATGAAACCAAAAAACGTCATTCTTAAAAGCCCTAAACTATGAATCTGAGGAGCTACAGCAGTCATTTCCAGCATTTCATCGACTCAGTTTAAAGTTTACTGAGCAATCGGAAGAAAAACACTCTCCCCAGGACAGCTAAGTGAGACAATCCCTTCACACACTCGGTGTTGGGCCCCCTTGCCAATGACAACTCTCCGTATCTTGCACACAAACCAAGGCACCAAATGCATGATTTATGTTTATAGGAAGTTCTAGGATAAGACCCATCCCCTGAAACTGCAGGCACCCGCACAGCAGAAGTCAGGTGAAAAGCTCAACCTACCCCTGTGAGGCTGTATCCCTGAAATACCCAGGATTTATCCTCATTGGTGGCACAACACAAAGCTGCGACGCCATGTCCAATCACACAAATAGGCTCTAGAGAAAAAGCATAGCATCCTTGAGAAGCTGTGAGCACCTTCAATTAGCCAAAATACAAATTAGGGTTCATAAGGTTCCCCATGGTATAGCACGATATATGCAATAGTTATACTGCACTGTTTATACTCTCTTGGGCTGTAAGGTTTTCCCCCGCACACTACACTAAGAATTGTTCCAGCCTTGCAAAGAGTTACCAGCTGTTAACTCCAAGTTCAGAGACAGCACCAGTCAAAGAGAAAAACACATAGTCAAATAGTAAATGAAAAGCACACATAAGTCTTGATTATGTAAAGCCTTAATGAAGATCCTAGTACACCCCACGTTTAGCTCTGAACCTTGAATCCCACTGACTTGGAGAGAGCAATTTCTGTACCACTGTAAGGCAGAGAACCCTCTTCTGACACAAGCATTGAAAAGCTACTGATATATGGAAATATACATTCACATAAAGAGGATACATTTAAGAGAAGACACATCTCTCTAAAGCAGCTCTTTCAAGTTCTGAACGCTCTTCAATGATGCAAACATTTCTAAGTCATTGGAAAGAAATAATCTCACACAAAGAGCAGAGTAGCACTATTTTATTTAAGAAAATATCTATTGATGTTCACCTACTGTTCTCAGCGCTGAAGTGCTGCAGTATCTTGGCCAGGTACCCGCTGTTTGCAAGGTCCGTCATAGCCCCGGGACAGTTTGGGATCAGCAGAGCATGGTATCTAGCGCCTAGTGAGGAGGAAAGGATAAACTCATCACAAGGAACATCCAGAAAGCTTCATCATAAACCCATTTCAGATTGGACAAAATTAAGACAATACCACATAAGTCAGTCAAAATCTGTATTAACTGAATGAACAGAAACGAATACATCTATGTGGAGTAGAGAAAAAGGTCCTTTTCAGGACAAAGAACATACATTTTTAATGAGACATTCTTACATAGGCAAAGCTTAACTCCACTATGTCTGCTAGCTTCTACTTTAGCAAAATATTTATTTTAAGAAAATAACAATATAGAGTGTGTGTATATATACTTTAAGAAGAATTACTAATTCAAGGTAAGAAAGTAGCAATTGTAGTTGCCAAGACTTCCTCTTAAAATAACAAAAAATAGCAACTGTAGTTGCCAGGGCTTCCCCTTAAAACCTAAGTTTTATGCCTTTTTTGTGTGGTTCTTCCCTAAAGACCTAACACTAAGAAGCATTTGCTTCCCTGATAAATGGAGGTGACACACTGACCAACAGCACAGCCCGTACCATCGATGGACTCCAACTTGGCAGGGTTCGCGTATGGTTTCATACGAAAGTCCTGTATCCAGCGCATGTTGCTCTCGCTCACATCCACAAAATCAATGGACTTTCCCTAGGGAAACCAGGGTTCAAAACCATCATTAGTATCCCTGCACAGGCACCCACCGCTTTTCTTGAAGGATGACCATATGGTATTTTGAGAGACTTTAGCTCTCAAAAACCTGAAGTTTCCATTTTTCCCACTGAAGCAGTTCTAATAGCCCTCCTTCCACTCTGGGTGTAACAGGTACTGGACAGAGAGGTTCAAAACCATACTACAGGAAGCATGCATTAACAGGAAACAGAATTAAAAAAAAATCCCTGTAAAAAAAAATAATCTGTAAAGCCCATAAAACGCCTCTCAAAAAGGTTTCGTATAATTCTGTCTCATCAACTGAGGTATCAATTGGTTTCAGACTGAAATCACAGTAATTGTCCATTTTTACTTACCCCAGGAGTTGCAACTTGCAGATTAAAAGCAGAGCTAGCCAGCGTAAAGCAGTGAAGGAAGGACTGGGCTGACACACCTGAAAAAGAGATTCCAACAATTTAAGGACATATTTTTAATCCCATCCACACTAGTTAATTTAATAAAGTACCTGAGCTTGGTATTTTTGCTCATCTTATAGAATAGAATCATAGAATCATTTTGGTTGGAAGAGACCTTTAAGATCAACAAGTCCAACCATTAAGCCAGCACTGCCAAGCTACCACTAAAACGCGTCCCCCAGCACTACATCTCTCAGTAATTTCAGAGGGTTATTTTATGATGTAAGAAATGCACAGCCTTCCTTATAGGTGAGCCATGTATTGAGAAAAACATGATGAAGGTACTCTGCCCAAACTGGTGGGGGGGGGTTCAGGGTAGGGAAAGAGGGAATGAACGCAGAAGTGAAGGGAATTTTGTGGAATTTGGTTTCCTCCAGGTATACATGCAAGCACAGCTCAGCTGTGTATGCTCAGAAGCAGGTATGTGCAGAGGGGAAAACCAGCAGGTATTCAACAGCACTGTTGAGGGATATTAGCTGTTTGGCTTAAATAAGCATTAATATTAGAATAAATAACTTAGGTTTATAGTATGGTGTGATTTGTGCTGTTTGCCTAGCTTTACTTAGCATGAATAGCCAGATTTGCTGAAGCCTTCAGGCCACAAGTTATTTTTCTCAACAATTTTCCTGGCAGCTGGTACAGTGCTGCGTTTAGCCTTTAAGTCTGGGAAAGATGTTGATACCACACTGATGTTTTGGTAGTATTCTTCCCCCAGGTCTGGGGCTCTTCAGTTCTGCAGGTTCTGCCAGTGAGTTACTGGTGCACAAGGAAAACAACCCAGAAGATTAGGAGGTGACAACCCTGATCTGAAACTGCAAATCAACAAGAGCCTGCCTGGACACAGAAAAAGACCAAAAATCACCATTGGACTAAAAGCCATGCAGACAGTGCATAAGGGGCAGGTGGAGAGATCATAAGGGTATAATTGCTCAGGGATTTGTTTGGGGTCCCTCTCTTCCACAGAGCCACAGAACTGCCTAAATTAGAAGGGACCTTTCAGACCGAGTCCAATCATCGACCTAACACTGACCAAAAAAACATCACTGAACCACTTCTGCAGGCACCCAGCCCAGGCTGTCCTTGCTGCTGTACTTTTCAATTAAATGATGCATTTTCTAGAATCCGACGCCTGAAACTCTGCTGCGGGAAACCTCGGGTCGAGCCTGAGGAAGGAGGCAGGGTGGCCGCCGGTGTGTGCGAACCCCACACAGGGTGTGCGGATGCCGGGGCAGCGGTTTCCCCTCGCAGCACAGCTGTGCAGCGGGGCGGGCGGGCACCTGTGCAGGGCAGATGAGCGATTAGGGGAGGCGAGCACATCTGTGCACCGCACAGGTGGAGGAGCAGCCCGTCTACCCACCGGCGCGGAGCGGGGCCCGGCAGAGAACCGCAGCGGCCCTCAACGGGCCCCGGGGACCGGCCTCACAGCGCGGCCGCCGCACCCCAAGTGGAGACCGCAGGGGCCCCGCAAGCCGGAGAAGGCCGCACGAAGGGAGCGCCGGGGCCCGGCAGGACGGGGGAGGGTTTCCCCTACGGGGCTATGGTGAGGGGGGGGGTTAATCCCCCCGAGAGCGTCTCACCCGCGGCGGCGGCGCTGGCGACGATGAGGCAGGTGGGTTTGCCGAGCCGGTCCGACATGGCGGCGGCGCCCGGCGGCGGCGGCGGCGGGGGGGGCCGTCTCCTCATGAGGCCGCGCGTGCGCAGTGGGCCAGGCGCGCGGCGGCGCCCGAGGCGGGAAAGCTGAGGGGAGCGGCCATGGCGGGCCGCCGTGCCTTTTAACCCCCGCGGTTAATCATGCCGGCCGCCTGGCGGCACGTCCCACCTGCCGCCGCTCCGCCACCCTGCAGCGGCCGCCCCGCTTTATTTCCCCTTCATAGCCAGCGTGGTGGTGTCCTTAGTGGCTCTCCTCAAGCTCTGCTCCAGCAGTACTGCAGTTTTCCTCGTCAGGCTTTACACTGGGTTTTGATTTTTTTTTTGTTAATATTTCATATCTTTTTCCTCATCGAGTTAATACTGCTAGCCAGTGGGACTGAAACCCTGAGTGGGGACCACCCCACCTCAGAGCAGGGGAAGTCTGACACCGCATTGTGGGTCAAAAATGAAAAAGCGGGCCTTAATGTCAAAATGTCAGCTAATTTTCAACACCCAGCTGAGAGGCCACATCCAGCTGTGGTGCTGGGCTTCAAAACTCTCTGCTCCAACAACACAACGTCCTCCCTCAGCTGACAAAACACCAGGAGCCTTCCCAAGAGGCCCAGGCCACCATGGATGATGGTTTATTGCGCTAGTGATGTCTTTGTGACACGTGAACTAAGGAGGAACAAAACTCAGTTGATAAGACCAAGCTGGTTTTAAGTTACTGGCTTAAGCTGTTATTGGCCTAAGCTGCTTTTAAGGGTTTTTTTTAAGTTATCTCTCAGGTTTTACTCTTTAAACCTCTCCGCCTCAGGATGAATAACCCCATGGATGCTGTGGAGGGACAGAGGGACGTTGTGCTCTTTCACGTATCTAAAGAAGCAACAACTAATTATGTTATATTGGATGGTACAAGATGAACACAGGATCGGGTGAAAAACATGGATGAAGAACTGGGCCATTTCCTGGAGCCGCTGGAATGAGCACCAGAATTGCAAACTAAATAAAGTTGCCTGAACCTTCCTGAAACTGTCCTTCCCATCCCTCTGGTCCCAGATCGCCTCCTTTGTGTGGGTGCTTCATCTTTAACGGGCCATTATTCTTCAGCAAAAATGTTCGTTTATTGCAGGTGTCGCTGCTTTCGGTTCTGTGGCTCACCCGGGGAAAAGTAATTTTTGTAAACCTGGTTCAGTTTCTGCCTTTCCATTTTTCATCTCTGTGTTAGTTTAATAGGTTTATCTCTTGATGGTTGCTAGTGTATGACAAAGAGAAAATGCCATTATAAAATGATAGATATAAAATGAAGACAGTACAATTCTGCCATTATTTTTGTTTATTTATTTATTTACTTATTCCCAGCCTGGTTTCCCAGAGGAAATGGAATTTATGCCGCCAGGCTCTCTGCTTGTCCGTCGCTTCAGTCATTTGTCCGTCTGTCTCCTTTCCTCTCCAAAAGTATGTTCTGATGCCGGAGGCTGGTTAACTGCAGAGATACCGGGATGTTCCTCTCCCTTTGGTCCGGTTTAGCTACCAGAAAATGATTTTTTAGATAAAGAACAAACCCAAAGCCTATCTTTAGCTATTCAGTTTAGCTGTCGTGCGAGGGACTTCATGCCACTCCTGAGCCCTTATGGCACGGAACATCATGTTTATGCTCCTTATTCCTCGCTTCTGAATCCGATGGTTAATTTTCCATCTCTAAGAGCAGAAAGGAAACTGCTTTCTCAAATCCTGCTCCATGAGATTTAAAGTGAAGACACAGAAAAAAAAAACAATGCGTGTGAGAGCATCCCCAGCTGCTGGGAGATTAAATTATGCATTGATATCTTAATAATTGATCTCTGCTGCTCAGTAGGTGCCAGTGCCTCCGCATCACCAGAGCACCCTTTGCAAACGCTCTTCTGCGGAATTCTCTCCCAGCAAGTGCCAGATACGCTTCGCAGCCCCTTCTCTGCTTAATTGGGGAGGTTAGCAAGCACGAGCAGTAATTAGCACCGGGGCAGGTTCACGAGGACGATGTAAATTATTGACTGCTGCTGGTTTTGATAGCGCCTGGGCATTAGGGTTACATTAAACCAGCTGAGAGCTTCCTCTGCCAACCCAGCCTGGTAAAACATAACACCAGCCTTTCTTGTTTAAAGTGCAGGGATTTGGCACCGCATCATTTTCTGTAGTTAAATGATGGCTGGAGTAGAAGGGAGCAGGGAAAAGCAATGCATAGTTTAAGATAATTGTAAACACAGCCTCTGCTATTCCTACCTTTTAGCTGTCTATAAATACCTGGAGGGACATAGACGAAACAGGGAAGGGGTGGGTGGAAGATACCCAAACCAGTATCTGAGAGCCCTGAGCTTTGCTCTCCCAGTTGGCACCACAACCGCACCGACGTGCCTGTGCTGCTGCCGGCCTTGGCAGCGAGAAAGGAGCCACATTATTTTTTTGTTTGAAGAAAAAACATTTTTTTTTTTGTTTGAAGGAGACAGGACAGGAAGATTCCTCAGCCCGATCCCCCTTCTCTCCAGCCAACGAGCGGCCGAGGAGGACACTTTTTGCAGGTGCCTCCACTGATTCCAAATCACCAGGGAACCTTCCCAGTTGGAGCGTTGCCCGCTGCTGTCCATCCCTGCCACCGCCACACCTTCTTCTGTCAAGAGATGGGCCAAGCTTTCACTGGAAGAGGGATGAGGGACAGAAGAAGAACCTCAGCTCCTCTGAAGCCGTGCTGTCCCACGGCCCAGGCAGAGCTGCCATCTCTGCCCAGACAGCTCATCCACACCACACTGGCCCAACGTATGCCCTGTTTCCCACATCCTAACTAGGAACAGTGGGGAGGGCCAGGCATCCACCCATCCCAGCTTCTCCGAGGCAGGATTCGGACTCAGAAAAGAAGAATTTATTTGCTCTCCTGCTTTTAGGAAT
Source organism: Calidris pygmaea (assembly GCA_003697955.1). NCBI lineage: Eukaryota > Metazoa > Chordata > Aves > Charadriiformes > Scolopacidae > Calidris > Calidris pygmaea. The sequence continues at coordinate 59,123 of QJSC01027993.1, read as the reverse complement.
ATCAAAGACAAGCTAAAACGTGAGTCCTCAGCTCAAAAATCTCATATAATCAAGGATTTTTCAAATAAAGGCTGCCCCATTTTCCTGACCCCAAGGAGTTTACAAGATTTGTCTTCCCAGTTCTCAAGAGATTCCCTTCCAAAAGGCTGCAGACTTCAGCAGAGACCCTGCTCGGGGCTGGTGTGATGTGACAGCAGTGATGTGTGCTGCCGAAACCCTCCTCCCCTCTGGCAGGAATCCATCCCTGGCTCAGGCTGATGTGCAGGGACCCTCTCGGCGCTCAGGGGGTGGTTTGCTCCTTGTGAGGACAGATGCTCCCGGGCCAACTTTAAACCCAAACCAGGGAGATGGGAGCACACTCTGATTTGACACGGGAGAGGTGAGAGTTTTGTGCAGCAAAGCTTGGAGACCAGCCTGCAGGAACAGGGGATCGCTGCCATCCGAAAAGTTTCCTCTGGCTCTGGGTAAGTCATTTAATCTTCTACACTTTATTTCCTATGTGGGAATAACAATGTTTTCCCTTTGCCTGCTTTCCTTGGCCAGGCTGGTGTTTTTTTGGGGCAGGGACTGCTTTTTCTTCTAGGTCTCCCTGGGCTCATTCATCCTAGCAAATAATCAGCCTGCAGGAAACTCGGCCACGAGTAAGGAGTGAGAGGTAGAACAGCCATTTTCACTCACGCACCCACATACACAAAGATGCTGACATGAGGAATTATACAATATCTCTATGTGTGTATATATATCTCTATATATAGTTTATTTCTCACAATCCTGGTAAGAGTTACAGGTGTATTGGGAATAATTTACAGTTTCACAGCATATGGAGTGGCCATACAGCTTCTGATGTGAGTAACATACAGTGTGTAGAGAGCACACGTTTCCAACCCATCCACCCACCACTCATACAATGGGTTTTCAAAGCTAATACTAGATTCAGCTACGTAGAAAGCCTGGAAAATGTTAGGGTACAGCGTTGGGTGTCGTACAACACTGTCAGTCACAATGGGACAAGCTAAACTACTTTAATTTTCAATCTAGTATTTCTAGTCTACCTGCATTATTGCATTTATACGCTTTTTTTTTTTTAAGTCAAAGTAAATAGAATACTATATGGGAAAGGAAAAATTCTTGACTATTTTAGGATTTGAGCTGCAGCCCATACAAAGTGTCCATAGAAGCATAGACAAGATTATAAATTCAACAAGGTATAAATTAGCTGTATAGCTTTGTGTGTAGGTAGGTGTCCATTTCCCTCCAGGAAATGTGTCTAGCAGCATATTGTTTCTGAAAGCAAAAAAAAACCCAAAACCAAACCAAACCTGTATGTTTGAACACAGGTAAATGTGTGTAAGTGACAAGCAGGTCTGTTTGTACAGGGAAAAAAAATCAAGGTGTCACTCTGAAAATTACCATCATTTGGAAAACACGTTCAGGGGCTGACTCAAAACCCACCGACGTCCTTGGGAAAATGCCTCGGGCTTCCAAGGGAGCAGCAGGCATTTCCCAACTGACCTCCGAGGGCTTTGGATCAGTCCCTGGAAAAGTAACAAAATCTGAGCAAAGTGAAAGAAAAAAAGAAAAAAAAAATCCCCTGTAATCTGACCTTCGAGTTCCCTTTCTACAATTTGAGTTTCTCCACAAGTTTGTAAACAACCTGCACCTACCACTAGGAGAGAGTTGGTTTTTCGCTGGAGAGTTGAGATTGCACCTTTTGAAGATTTCAATCGAAAGGGTCCTAACCAGTAACTTGGGAAAAGGCACCAGGTTGAAGAAGGGCTGCTCAAAACTTAGTAAAGCCAAATTATTCGCTTGTTGGTTTGTTTTTTAACGTGACAAAATTGTATGGCACCCTCGTTCTTGTCAAATTGCCCCAGGAACTTGACTGCTTGAAGCTGCTGCGGCAAAAACCAGGGATACGATGCAGGTCTTTACTGTTGCAAAGGTGATTGAAGATTCCTCTCTTCCCTCTGGGGGTTTTGGTTCTGTAGCATCATCGTGCACAGACAGAAAGAACCTGGAACTTTATTTTTGGCGTGCTGTGCTGGGGCTTTGCATCAGGAGGCATGGAAAAAGAATGGAAAGGTGAATTTCAAGCTGGGAGGAGCTGAAAGAGAAACGGGAGCAGGAGTAAGGTGTTGGTCCAACATGTTGGAGCCGAACCCGGGCGTTTGGAAAGTCAGGGGGTGTGATCTGTCACACATCTTGAAGGCTGTGGGTATCAGCTAATTAGCATGGTTAATGGAATGAGCTGGGAATTTTCAAGGCCCTGCAGTCTTGCATTACTGCATCAAATGGTAACACCCGAGCGGCCCATTCCAATAGAAAAATCCTTGGAGGTTTCTGTGTGTCCTCATTCCTGCAGCTGATGGGAGGTGAGAGAGATGCCACACACCCTGCACAGGAGCTGATTCTTCAAGGCCAGCAGAAGTGGAAATCATCGACTTCTGCTGAGAGCAAGCCTGTGAGTGCCTGAGACCCCTCTTCTGCTCCTGTATTTTCGGTGCTCCAGTAGCTGGAGGGCTGCAGAAGCACTAGATTCACCCAAGTGTGGTGTGTGCTTGTGTCAGCAGCTCTGGAGCAGCCAGAATTGCTCACACCTGACTGGCAGGGGGGCTTCCATCCTGAGCAGAGCTTGTGGCCACTGACATGGAAGAGCAAGGACAAGAAAGGGACCTTCCAGCTGTGATTTTTTTCATCCACTGAGCTCCTGTGGCAGATTCAGACCCTCAAGCCTGAGCGATGAGGGCAGATGAAAACTTCACACGTCACTGCCACGGTCTCTGCATTCCCCTTAGGTGCTCGGTTGATGAACATTGCCTATATCTTTTGGGTGGAGATACCCAAAATCTGCCCCAGCCTTGGGGCAGGGTTTCTGCCCAGCTGTGGAGAGGCCACATCTGCAGAATTGCCTGGGAAGAAAGTAGGAAAGGGAATACAGTGCAGGAGCCAAAGCAGCAGAAAAGAATAAGCAAAGAATCAGAGCTCCAGAAATCAATGGAGCCACGTAATCTGTAGCAGTTGAAGTTCTGGCATGAGCAGCCAGCCTAGGAATTTGGGCATTAAAAAGGAAAGCAGGTCACAGGGCTGGACTGATGATCTAAAAGAGAAGAGGAAAAAGTCATTATAAAACCCCTTTGCTCAACAGATTAAGTTCCCCAGGGCCAGCCAATCAATCAAGGTAACGTGATCTGAGGTAACCACAGCGAGATGCAATGAGAGTCATAGAAAAAAGGTGTTGGACAGACCCAGCCCAGCCCAGCTGAATGGCACCTGGGGCATGTTCCAAGCCAATGTCTCAGTCACATCACAGTACCCTCAACAGCACCTTGCATCATCCTCCGGGCTGCTCGATTCAAGATAATCTAACTCACGGAGATCAACTTTCTGTAGAGCTACCTTCAGTTTGATGAACCTAAATTAAGCACCTTCTCATTTTTGCCACGTATTCACCATGACAGCTAAGATATCTTAGTCTGTGCTTTGCCCTTAATGCTGCTTAAAAAATAACTTCCCACTAATGAATAAGTAATACTTCAAACAGATAAACTTCAGGAGAGAACTAATTTTCAGTTGAATGAGGACAGGAGAGGTTTTAAGAACGATAGGCCAAAACCGGTCGCTGCAGGAGAATTTTTAGGGCCTGAAGCTGGGCTGAAAGCAGAGTGGCAATATTTAATTTAATCCCCAGGACTAGGCAGACGCTGCTCCCACTGCTCTCTCCCGGCTTCTTCACAACCCGCAGAGCACAAATCCTGACATACGTGGGAGGTGCCACATCCCCTGGCCCAGAAAATGGCTGCACAGGCTTCGTCGCTTTCTGCACTGGAGTTGTTGCCAACCGAGTGCCACTCATCAGACCTAAAATGTGCAGACAGCCCAGGTCAGACCTTCAACGTCAGCGGATTTCTGCCTGAAAAAGACCAAATACCTGGGGGGTAAATATCAGGAAATATGCTGATTCCAGCCTCCCGCACTGAGAATTTAACTAATTTGCCCAGGGAAGTGGTTGAGGCACCATCCCTGGACGTGTTCAAAAGATGGGTAGACATGGTCCCCAGGAACATGGTTTAGTAATTTTTATTTCCTATTTCTTATTTATTTTTTGTCAGAGTTAGATCATCTAGTCCAACCATCAACCTTTAAGGTCCCTTCCAACCTAGATGATTCTATGATTCTAATTTAGGTACGGAATTTTTATTATCCAGGCCAAAGCCAATCCTGTTCATGAAGGGAGGTGCCCAACCTGTAAAGCAGGACTGTGGTGGGTTTATGAAAAAGACTACATGATGCGGTTGCCTGCCCCTACGGAAGGTGGCTCTTCCTGGCCTTGGAGATTTCTCCCAGCCCCATGATGAAGGGAATGAGACCACAGTAAGATGCTCCATGGCTTGGGAAGGGAACCAGCTTCCCTGCTCTAGTGTGATGGCACAGAGAGAACTGAAATGCAAGTAGAGTGAATTTTCAGGCCTTTCCTTAGCAAAGCATGTGAAGAGAGAAATCAGCCTTTTGAAATGCCCAAATCATAAAGTTGCAATTTCCCTTAATCGTACAAAGTTGGTTGTAGAAAAGTTCAAGTCTTTTTCTTCTTTCACTAACCCTTTAATATTAAACAGAACCAGCAAAAATTCGTTTGGAAAAGTCAGTTAGCAGAGGTTAATTTGCATCAGAGCTGTTCATTTTTGCTTTTGCCCAAGGAAAAGGATAAAAGTTAATGTATCCTTATCAAAACTGTTCAGATAATTAAATTGGGCTTTTTTTCCTCTGTTTCTTGTACCCTCCCAGAAGCACTGGCTTGAAGCTTTCTGTAGAGCCAATTGGAATTTCACCTTTCAAATGCATTTTTTTCATTGCCTTCCTTTTTTTCCTTGTTTCTTGAAGAACATTTTTTTCTCTCAAATCTTCAGGACTTATTTTTAACCAATTCTAAGAATAGATGGATTTCTAAACCCCAGTGGCATTTCCAGGAAAGGAAAGGAAGTTTTTAAGGCAGAAATCATCTCTCTCTAACTCTGGGTTTATTTTAGTGACACTGTTGTTGTTTATACACAAATACTAACGTAGGTATAAGCACAGCCACCTCGGTTAATATCAGAAAAGACTTTCCTCACACTCAGCAGAAGAAGGAATGTTTTTGTCAGTTTTTAAAAGAAACAGTGCCATTGAGCTGATTTTACACTTTGCGATGACCTGCAATCGTATCCCTGGTGCCGGTAAGGTCTCAAAGGCCTGAGCAGAGCACGGTGAAGCCAATGGAAAAATCCCCCTTTGTTTTCAGTAGCCTATGGATCAACCCCCAAACCGTGATTGCGCAGAGACATAAACCCATTTATTAATTTATGGCTCAACCTGAGGGAACTAAGAAGTGCTTCGGGGCAAGTGACTGTTCAGCGCTTCGAGTGTGACCCCAAGAGGTGAACAGCACCTGCACGAACGCATTCTTACCCTCCTGAAAATGCTGCATTATCCTTTGGCTTCCGGATTTGTTTGCCTCCTACTGCAGAGCTGTTAGGAATAATGAGACATCCATAGCGTGTTAAATCAGTAGAAAGAGGAAGCAGAAGTATAATCCTTTTCATCTTTCTTAAAGCTAGAAGCATCAAAAACCTTCTACTGAGTTGTCCAAGAGAGCGCAATGACATCTTTATATTCGACTAAAACTTACGGCTCCTTAAAATAGGTTGAGATCAGGTATAGTAATTGAATTTTTAGGTTTAGTGATAAGCTAGGAGGTCTGAAGTCAGTTTAGCAAATTTATAATTTATAAACCTTATCAAAAGAGTAAACTAGCAATCTAGATCTCTTCAAATCCCAAGCACAGAATCTGATTAGTTTTAAGCATTAGTTCATTCTCCCCACGGAGATATCACTAGAAGGACTTCATATCACAAACACCACACAAAGAATAACATCAAGCAAATAACGGCATGTGCTCAGTACGAGAAAAGACAACTATTTATTTAGCACAGCGAGTTCAGTCATTTAAGCCTTCTGCTTCGACAAATTTGGTTTCAATCTCGCTTCGATTCTGAGAGAGGTGAATTTGCTCTTCTCAGCCTAGTTCTCGCTGGACATTTATTATTATCGGGTTGTTGTTTTTTTTTTCCTCAAAATGAAGCCACCGCACAGCCTGGCACGTTAAGGCAGAACAGGAGGTGTTTGCTAAAAGGATTTGCAAGTCAGGACTGAAGTGCATTTGCCCCAGCTGCGAGCTCAGGAGCAGGGATGGCATCTACGCTTGATCTACCTGACTCCAATCGACACTAGACCCACACTTCGAAAAGCGCTACAGCACAGTCCGGTATAGTCTAAAAAGTGCCTTATTTTAAAGCAAGTAGCCCACACGACTATCCAGGGAGGGGAACAGTAATTTTGAGCTTCTAGCACAACGGGCACATCGTACATTCAGCAGTTCACTAGCCATACATTCTTTGCACTGAGAAGAAACCGGGACCGAAAAAGGAATTGAGGTGCTGCATGGCATGATGCGAATGGCACGAAAAAAGACACCACGGGCACTTTGTGTGAATGCAGGGGAACACATGAAGGGTCATCTCCAGGTTGATTTGTTCTCCCCCCCACCTCCAGACTGCAGTAATATAAACATATACGTATGTATACATACATATGCAGAATATTCTTCAAGGTGAGGTGGTGTATACACACATACACACACATAGAGGTGTTTTCCAAGCCAAACTGCCAAAGAGGTGGGTTCCAGGTGGTGAATCTGGACAGCAGACAGCAACGAAAGCAGCAAGTCCCTTGTGAAGAGGACATGCCATGGTCACTGTCCAGGAAGGGTTTGCAGGTGGTTACACCCCACCATGAGGAGCTGCAGTCCCATCACCAGCTCCGTGGTGTGTTTCTGGATGGAATTCCATCTGAGCTCTCTGAGGGCAGGGGGGGGTCAGGGGCAGACACAAATGGTTAAGGCCCACGTTGGCTGAGAACTGTTTTTCCTCTCTTCTGCTCCCAAAGGTTAAGTCAAGGAAATAAAAACACTTTAGAAAGTAAAATAGGAGATTTGAAAGAAGCAGGTGTTTCTTTTTCCTCCTCCTGTATCTATCTACTCTGGTCAGGACAGAATAGATAGACGCTACATCTATAATGTCACGCTGCTAAAAAAAATATCACCATATGCTGGGGCTGAGAGGGAGGGAACAGAGGGGACGGGTAGAAGCATCTCCTGAAGACAGACCTCCCTCTCGAGAACAGCAGTCACTGTCTGAAAATCACCATCCCTACTCCGGCAAAACATGAATCAGAGCAGGAGCGGCCGATTTCCCTTCCTCATGGGAATGTAAGCAAATTTTCCCTACAGCCAAGAGGTTTGTGCTCCAGAGAACTGAAGGAAGGAGAGGCCAGAAATAGCCGTCCCCACACCCAAACCCCAGTAGCTTGGATGTGTTGCTCTGTACCCAGCAGGCACACACCTCCCAGTCGTGGAAATCGGGTTCCTGGCTCATGCATCCAAATTCCCCGTGTGGGGAAGCAGAATGCACGGTTCAGGGGGCAAGCAGGAGGAGGGGGGAGCTGGTATGCAGCGGGGTCTCTCCCCAGTATGGCAAGAGGATGTGCCCGTCAGGGCCTGGGGGCTCGGCAGCACCCCCAGACCCTCAGCAGAGTTCAGCACCCTCACCGTGTCCTCTGCACAGCCCCACCACAGCCGCTGCGAGGGAGCCGTGCTGGAACTGCTGCTGACCTATATTCTCTTCACATCTCTGCTTTCCAAATACCTCTTATACACCCTTTTCTATTGCTTTCCCTCCCCAAAAATAACCTCTGAACACCTGCAGAAGAGGATAAGAGGAAATCAGGTCTTTAGACTAAAGCAGCATTGCAGAAACACCTCCTCATGGACCCTCCTGCTTCAAATCAAAAATATTCTCCAGGTTGGGACATGCTGCTACAAGGAGACACATCCACAATCCACACAAAGAGCTCTTCAAACCCCCAGGATTTTACCTGGGGCTGCAGCGCTCATTCCAAGAAACCACTGCGACTCCAACATGCCCACCCCCTGTCTCTGCACGGCTAAAGGGCGAGGTAGACATTGAGCTTCAGCTGCACGGGGCCTGCTGTTCATCAGAAAACACCATCTGACACCCCCAGGGGCCGGGTACCCTGGGGTATGTTTTAGGAGCCTGGGGGAAAAGGGGATGACAAGTCTCACCGCAGGAATGGCCAGGGCTGCGTAAAAACAACCTTTTGTTTGGGGAAGCCACGTGCGTTCAGCAGACCCAATCTGGAGGTAAATAAGACAGACGTGAGCCAAGAGGAGAATTGCCAGATCAGGTTATACACCCCCACCGTCCCATCCAGCAATCTCACCCGGGGCAGATACCATCTTTCTCTGGCTCTGAACCCGCTGAATTCATACATGCAGGCCCAGTTAAAGACGTGTGACTAAGGCTCTTTAACTGAACTCACTCCACGCCGTCACAGCCTCTTGCTATTCATCACTCCAAAACACTGCCCGTGGGGCTGCAACCGCTGCTGCCGAGCTCCAGAGACTCTGCAGTTCTGACCTCGCCTAATTGCTGATCTAATTTAAAAACAACATGTAAGGGTTGGGTTTTTCAGGGTTTTTTTTACACGACCCTTTTTTGCAGTAGCGCAGCAGCCACGAGCAGTCTCACAGAAACTTTTAGAGTAAGATCTGCCCACTTCTTGGTGTAAGGGGAAGGGCACCCTCTCTTGTCACCTGCCTTCCTTCTCCCCTTCACAAGGTCTGCCTTTAGAGCCAAGGGTCTTGCCAATGAAACCACTCTGTTCCCAAGGACTGGGAATTTATTTCCATTTCCAAAGCTTGGAGGAGTCACAAATCCCTGCTATTGTCATAGGAGGGAGGTAAGAAATCCCCCCAGGGACACAATTCCAGTGTCCTTGAACAGGGTTTTCCCAGTACAAAGCAGATCAGAGAACGGTTTAGGTTGGAAGGGACCTCATAGAGGATCCCATCAAGAAGGATCATCGAGTTCCAACCCCCTGCCCTGGGCAGGGACACCTCCCACCAGAACAGGTTGCTCCAAGCCCCCTCCAACCTGGCCTTGAACCCCTCCAGGTCAGCCTTATTCCCATGGAATCCCAGGTCCTCTCTGCCCCTAAACCCAGCTCATGCCTCCACTTTTTCTACCTTCTCATGCACCAAGACACCATAGCCTTCGGGGGGGGGAAAGCAAGTGAAAGGTCTGATCCAAATCTCAAAGAAATGAACAGAAAGAGTCCAGCTGCCCGCGAGGGTGTTTGGGCTGAGACCTCAGCATTCCGCAGAGCCCAGCCTAACTTTAGGAAATACTAGATCCAAAACAAAGTCTCTCTCTCCCCAGACGCTGCCCGTACGACCTTGGTGAGCCACGGGGTCCTGGAGACTGCCTGCCACCGCGCGAGAAACCAAGGAGATGGCAGCTGCTCTCTGCCTGAAGTCGGCGTGGGACTTGGCCAGGTACCCCCACGACCTGGCTGTCGGTCACAATTGGTCCCCTCTGCTCTCACCCCGCTGGCAGCTTGGCCGGAGAAATGACTTGGTGTGATGTCCCAAGTCACACATTGCGCTCTACCAGGCTGCAGTCTCAGCCTCCAGCTGCCTGTTTTCTCTGGGGCGCTTTTGAGTTGGGTTTTTAGAAGTCGGTTGATGAGCAGCAGAGACACGAGACACCTATTAAACATGACACTTTGCTCTTTGGGTCAAGGAGCCGCCTTTTGCATGCGTTTACCCTGCGGTTCCCCTGCCCCAGGGGGGCCCAACACACAGTGACAGGCAAACTGGGTCTTGGCACTAGGCTCCATCTCCCCTTACATCTGCTTTACCACAACCCAACCGAAAAACAAACCGAACAGAAACCGAAACACAAAGCGGGGACTCTGGATGGGACGTAGAACACTTTGGACTCCAAAACAAGGGACTGCAGGAGAGGTGAGGGGGTGTCTCCCAGGGAGGACGGCAGGGGGAGGGGAGGGGACACCGTCATTTACACCGATCAGGAGAAGCTGTAATCTATACACAGTGGTATAAGCCAAGATATATTACATGAAAGAACACACTGAGTGCATGGAGTTACCCACACTGGGTCAAACTGGCACAGTCGTCTTCAACAAGACTCTTGGAGTTGCAGTTGGTGTGTTGTTGTTGACCTATCTAGCTCGCTCTCTCTATATATATAGATATGTATAGAATTTCTCGGCATGCATTTGTCTCAAAAGGAGCTGTACAGCTGGGTTGGGTTTCTCATCCCCACCCCGGCTCCGTCTTCATTTTTTCCGGGCTAGGAACGCCACTCCCACAATCACAGCCAGGGCGGCCACCGCCACTCCTCCCACGATGATCAAGGGCTTCATGTTGTCGAAGATGCTGCCTGGCGACTCCTCGGAGCTGTTTCCCTTGTGGTCAGAGTCAGGGGACTGGCCGGTGGCCTCTTGCGTCTCGGTGGCGGCGGGGCTGGGTTTCAGGTTGCTGTGGTTGTTCACGACGGCAGCAGCGTCGCTGCCCGCCTTCTTGGTGGCAGCGGCAGGAGCGGGCTGCTCTTTGGGGACCTCCTTCTTGTCTGCATTCGTGGCAGGCCCAGGGTTGGGCTTTTCTGGCTTTCCAGAGCTGGGGGCCTTGGCGTCGGGTTTGTTTCCGCTTCGGACGTTGCCTTTGGAATCCATCCCTACGGGTGCCGTGGGTAGCGACTGGATACGGGGCAATCCCGGTTCTCCTCCTTCGCCCAGCTGCTGGAGAAAGGAGAGGAGCCACCGGAGAGGGACAGCTCAAGCCCTTGGAGTGGTGGTGGTGGTGGGATGATTCTCACGCTGGCCGTGTCCTATCTGGGCATGATACAGCACCTGGAAGAGGAAACAGAGCAGCGAGAGGTGAGTGAAAGGACAGAGCCAGACCACACTATTCCACCTGGAGGCAATGGAGGGGGACAGAAGACAATTAGAAGACTGTTGGCTGTTTCATTAGTAACTGTGAGAGGTACTGAAAGCATCTACTAGAGTTCCTGTGCTTGGGAGAACATCAAACAGCTCAGACTATCACCAATGGCTGCCACAACTGGGCTCCATCTGTAATCAAGACAAGTCCTTCCTGGCCATGGATGTGACACCATTTGTCAGTAACAACATACACTTGTGTCCAACCAAATAAATCTGATTTTTCACTTGCTTACCACGGCTGCCGTCCCCCTGGGTGAAGAGAAAACATTTTGTTGCACGGGAAGCAAATCAATGGCTCCTCCCTGCTTGTAACTCACCCTCTGCCCCTTCTTTTTTGCAGCATTATCCCAAGTTAAGTTTAGGAACTGGTTAATACATGATTTTGTGTGATACTCTCCACATCCAGATGGGTACTGCAGAGAGGAAACAGGATTAGCTCCTCGGTTTTAGGTGCCAGAGCCCCAAGGATTAGTGCTGGGAGCACTTCTGGTGAGCTGTGGCACAGAAAGGTGAGCGCCAGATCCTCAGCCGGTGGGAACCAGTGCATTGACACCAGCACAACCACCTGAATTTACTGTAAAGCTGGGTCTCACGGGGATGGAAACATCTCACGCTGTCTCCTCCTTGCAGGGGTGAGCTGGGCTTGCCCACAGAGCCAAGCAGGGTGGCAGCTGTTACTGCAGGTAATTAGCTGGAGCCATTTTCCCCAGGGAACCGATGAAAGCAGCGAACAGCACGGCTGCATCCAGAGAATTCAGCAAACGGACAAAGCGGGCTCCGAAGGATGATAAAACAAACACCACAGACATCTCCCCCCAGGTATTGCTGGGCAGGGTGAGCCAGGAGATGGAGGTCCTGTGGCTACACCTCCGCACGACGGGAGGAGAGGAGACGGTGGCCGGGCAGCTCGCCATCAGCCTCCGACAGCGCAGCACCGTGTCAGCTTTGAGCTCGGGAAATAAGGAGTAAAGAGGAGGCAGCGGTCAGAGCCCAGAGCCCAGTCACCTCCTGCATTACCTCCCTGCTGACCTTCAGCCCTGCCACCAGCTTTCTGCCCGCTAAGTGAAATCTGAGCTTATTAGTGTCTGCATTTAGCAATAAAGAGGCTCCTCAAAAAACCTCCTCAGAGAGATGTTTCTTCCACAGCGGCTCAGAGTGCCAGCGACCGACAGGGAGAAGGTCCCCGGGTTGCAGCAATGGTCTGTGCTGCCAACTCTCCTGGGAAACAGGCAAACAAATGGGGTGTTTTAATCCCCATCTAGGCAGAAACGCTGGCCTGGGGGAAAGCTACTCGCAGAAATACCAGGTTTGGGTCCAGAGCAAAGCTGGGCAACACCTTACAGCTTGGTATAAGTGGAAACACACACCCCACCTCTCCTGCTCTCCCTTGTGAGCTGTTGTTTGATGGCCACCACCTTCCCCGGTGACACTTAACTGGAGCTGACTGAGGGAAGGCAGCACCGAAATGATGGAAGTCCATAGCTCTCGTGCTGCACCAGGCACGGTGACCACGATGCCAGCACACCATACGCCAAAAAGCCTGGCTGAAAGGTTGGCATTAGCCCAGGAGAGTAGCCTCAGCTCTTCCCGTAGCACGGAGATGGGACAGACACTTCCAGAAGGCTTTCCACAGACCTACCTGCCACTCCTCCCTTAGAGAGGATGAATTTTAGCTGGGTGGCATTTGCCAAGATGGAGCCTGAAGTCTCCAAAAGGCATTAGGTGATCCAAGCTGGCCAGTTTTGAAATAAAACATTGAAAGACAAGAAGCAGATAACCTGTCTCCGGGGTTTCATATCCAGCGTTAGGCTCTGCCTTTAGATTTTCAATTCAGTTCTAACTCTAAGCTCTTCCCATGGAAAGAAAAAAAAGAAACCAGATCTTCACTCGTTTAAAAACCAGCAATCAGATTTCTCTAGCAGCCCTACATGGGCCAGATCTGCTCTGGGTGTTAAAAAAAGCACAGTCTCTTTGACTGCAGTTGAGCAATACCTACATTTCTGAGTTTGTGATAGTAAATCATTTTGGAAACCCCAAACCACCACCACTCTCCCCTCAAGCTTCACTGAAGGTGTATCATACACTGGGGCATCTCGTACCACACAAACACAATCCCAGAAGCTTAAGACCTTCTCTGTAGCTTGGGACGTGGTAGATAAACACATGGGACCTGGCCAAGAGCAAGAATATTTCCCTCTCCGTGCTCGTTTTGCCTCACTTTTTCCTTCCTACTGCCTACAAAGAGCATTCAAACTGCTCTGCTCAGTAGAAATCCTGTGCAGATCTGGGGCTGAGGCTGTGCACGGTCCCTCACAGGACTCTGCTCCTCTGGTTTGGGAGCACTTTATCCTCGTTTTACACCTGGTGCAGCGATGACACAGTAAGTGGAGCCCAAGATTGAGGCAGGCTTAGAGGTTAAAGCAGGGAGAGTCAGATTCAGCACGTCATAAATATTAAATTACCTGCTTAGTCGCTCTGATATCAATTAGCTGGGCTACTCACACGCTCTCTAGTATTTGTGTAGTTATACTATAGGAACTGAGCACTAAGTTCTTGCTGCTTTCCATAGGAAAACTACTATGGAGCCTATGGAAATGGTAGGATCAATCACAGAGGGGGCAAACTCGCCTCTGCTAAGAAATGGGGGCTCTGCACAGCTCAAGTACCTCGATTTCTCTGTATCCTCTCTCATTTGCACCCTTTGTGGATCAGAGCTGGTTTCCAGACTCCTGGAAGCAGGAAAGCTGGTTTCTCTCAGAGCCTCTGCTGTGCCCTGCACTGCTCCCGACAGCTCATTAAAGAACTTCTTGGTTTCTAAGCGAGTTTCCACTAAAAACAAAGCAAGCCCTTCATGAAGGTTAGAGAAGGTTTTAAGAGATGTAGAAACCGAACTCAGCCAAAAAAAAAAAAAAAAATCAATATCAGTTGTTCTTAAGTGTCCGCGTGAAAGGGCTTTCTGTCGGTGGTTTTCCATCACTGGAATTAGCCACAGCATTGCCAGCATCTCCCCAGACCCTTTGGCTTGGTTGAGCTGATGCTGTCAGACACTGCATTTGAGAAGATCCAGCGCCCCTCCTGCCCCCCCCCGAGACCCTCCAACCCCCTTCCAGCCCCCCCAATCCTTTTTCTCCTCCTCTTCCCTCATTCCATCACACAAAGTTTTCCCTCTAATGGCCCGTTTCTCCACCTTTGCTTTCTTCCTTATAGCTCTCACATCTATTTATTCCTCCCTCCCCTCTCCTCCTTGGTTGCTGTCTCTGCCTGTCTACCCATTCCTCCCCCTTCCAGCTCCCTCTCTGCCTCCCACACAGACAGCACCGCTTGGGAATAAGGTTTTGAGAGAAAAGAGGCTTCATTCCTTCCCTTTCCCCCCCACCACGCTATTTCTTTGTTTAACAATCTGTACCCTTTTCAGGGTGGTTTTCGCTCGCCAGCAGCTGACCACTTCTTTTTTTCCCAGGCTGGGAAGAGGGAGCAGAGATCACGAAACCGGCGATCAAGGAGAAAAGGGAAAAGCCAAGCCCTCCAAATCCCTGCTGCTGCGGGAAGCAGCACGCAGACCCCGCAGCCCTCCTGGGATGCTGCAGCTCTCAAGGTCGGCGCAGACTCCCCGGTGCAACACGCCAGCCCCAGCCAAAGCAACAGGAGGAGGTGAGGAACGGCTTCCCCTGGCTCCCCTGAAGGGCACCTTTTCTGCCTCACACCCCCCACCCTCAGCAAATTAGCAAATATGTCTATTCATCTGTCTCCTGCGTGCGCAGATGAAAGCTGCATCAATCCTGTGCTGAGCAGAGCAGATGAGTCATTGCCAGCTTTACCGTAACACATCGCCAATAGAAGATCTTCTTCCCTCTGCAGACACCAGCCCTGAGCCCTCTCATCCACCCCTCACTGCTCCAAGTTGGAAGGTGGCCTGGTTTTGACTAATTTCTCTTCCAATGCCTGGGAAAAAAAATGCACTTTTAGAAGACTCTAGTGTCTGAATTGGTGAAAATATTTACTTTACAGCAGCTCTGGTGTGTGGGATTCAAGGTCTTGGTGTTTTGGAGCTCACCAGGTGTGGGCACGAGGAGGAACGAGAACCAGTCGCTTGACCCAAGCTGCCAACGGGGTTATTTCATACCATGAATGGCACATTCAACATAAATTAGGAAGTTTGCTGAGCACTTCTCTCTCTCTCCCTTGGTGGCTGCCACCCTGAGAAGTCCTTGCCCCGGTGCTGGAGCCCTGAGCCCTTCCCTTCCTCCCGAAGCCGCAGCGCTCGCAGGGTCCCACATGGGCTGTCCCTGCTGGGAGGGACCAGCTTCCTGGGATGGAAGGGGCTGGGGATAGTCCTGGTGTATTTTATATCAATATCGGGATCAATATTGGGTCTTTAGTATTATTAATGTTAATTATTTAGTCTTATCCTATTAAATCTGTTTATATTTCAACCCTTGGGTTTCCTTGTTTTTCCCCCGATTCCCCTTCCCGGGTGGGGAGGGCTCATCGGGTGAGAAAATAATTGTCTAAACGACACTAAATTGTTGTGGGTTTTCTCAAACCATAACAGAAGGAAAAGCTGACAACTTTGGGACACTGCGGTGGGAGCTGCACCCCGCAGACACCCATAGGGTCACAGCAGTGGTGGGCAGGGGGTCATACTTAGGGTTTCCCCCCCCTCCATGAAAAGCCAACCTTTTCCATTGGGTCCTCAACTGCCACAGCGTCAGTGGGAAAGAATCCAACCACCACAGGGGGTTATGGAGCTGAATTTATACTTGCAAAAGTGTAAATTCCACAAACTCCAAGCGTCTTCCACTTGAAAACAGCTTCAGAAATAGTTACTGACCACATCTGACCCGCAGCAATGCCGTGCAGGAAGAGCCTGAGATGACAAAAATGACCTTATATAGCCTCAAATCTTTTCCCTTAATCCCTGCTTAACCTCCCCTTCACCACTTTGTCATCCCCATCTGTCTGAAAAGGCATGAAGTTTTACCTCTTTGGGGCAAAAAGGAGAGTTGTAAGTACCAAAAACCCCATTCTCTTAAGTAGTTACTGCCTTTGGGGACAAATAATTAAATGGATCCCTATTTCTAGGCAAACATTAATGCTTCTTCCAGCCTCGTCTCCACCTGCAGCCCCCAGATCCCTGCAGCTCGGCTGCGCAAAGACCATCCCACTACTCCCCATTGCCTGAGCCAGGGGTGGTAGGAGCCTGCTTCACTCCTAGGGGTTGGGGACAGAGGTGCAAGGAGACAAGGTGGGCAACCAGACCTGCTCCCAATTCCCTGGGAGATGACATCCCTGGAAGTCAGCATTGCTGGAGAAGATGGCTTGTGCTTCCCAGGACCAGGTCCCTCCTTCCTGAAGCTAAGGGAGGACTTTGAGCATGACAACACAACACCCACCTCAGTCCTCATCATATTCTCCAACCAATTGTCACCACCACCGTGAAACATTTCCAGTGTCATGGAGGAAGATCATACACTGAATGCCAATTAATTTGCCAATCTGGTGGACGAGAAGATCGACATGAGCTGGTAACATGCACTGGCAGCCCAGAAAGTCCCCACATCCTGGGCTGTGTCCCCAGCAGGGCCAGGGGGTGATTCTGCCCCTCTGCCCCACTCTGGGGAGACACCCCCACCCAGTGCTGCCGCAGAAGGACATGGAGCTGTTGGAGCGGGGCCAGAGGCGGCCCCAGAGATGCTGGGAGGGCTGGAGCCCCTCTGCTGGGAGGACAGGCTGAGAGAGTTGGGGGGTTCATCCTGGAGAAGAGAAGGCTCCAGGGAGACCTTCCAGCCCCTTCCAGTCCCTCCAGGGGCTCCAGGAGAGATGGGGAGGGACTCTGGATGAGGGAGGGGAGCCCTAGGAGGAGGGGGAAGGGTTNGTCATTTAAGACCGAACTGGCTTCCTAAGGGACAGAAAAGGGCCCTCTTCTCAGACAGCTTCCCCTTGGCAAGTGCAATTTGCACCTGCCAGAACCGGCTCACGGCACTGAGTTCCCATCACAGAGCGGGGCCGGCACCAGCTGGTGGGTGAAGAGCAGGTAATTTCAGACTGGAGTCTGCAGATTTTGTTCCCGTGGCAGCCTGTGCCCATAAACAGGAAAATTAGAATTTGGCCACTTCAAAGAGGCACCTGAAAATACGTAACTTCCTGAAAAGGGTAAAAAAAAAAAAACCAAACCCCACAACAAGAAGAAAAAGCAGTGTTCTGACTACAAAAGGTAAGGCAGCTACGGGCTGAAGTGACTGGGACCAGTGGGTGTTACTGGGGGGATCAAATGCTGCCGCCACAGGCTTCCTACGTGACCTTCACGTGTCACAAACTCTCCTTCAGCGCCTTGTGAAAATTGAATCGGGGGGCTGGACCCACCGACGCAAGACCCTCCAATGGAGGACAGCATGGTCCTATGGAGCGTTACCACCACCAGAGAGGTGTGGACTGAAGTGGTCAGAGGAAATTCAGCTGGGACACACAGCTAAGGTCAGTTCATGACGTGCTGAGGAACATCTCAAGTAGAAGGTGGCTTGTTCTGCCAGATTAAGGCTCCTCCAAAGAGATGCAAGGTTACCAGCCACAGGGCGATGCCGGTTCATTGCCCTGGAGAACCACGGGTGTAGGGTTTGGGGTGTCCCTCCCAAAATCCTGAGGCTCAAGACCATTCTCACCTCCCTTCCTTCTCACAAAGATTGGCAAAATCTCCCCATGCACCAAAGAGGCTTGGAAGAGAGTTAAGGAAAGGAGGGACTGAGCATGGGCTGAAATGAGCAGGCTGCTGGCAGGAGGTGCAAGTCTTGGCTACCTCCACTGAACATCATGTAACAAACCATCCAAACCCATCTGAAAAAATCAGGATTTGTCCCTCCACGGCTGCTAGCTAAAGGCAGAGCTGGAATCACACTTCTGAGTTATTTTAGGGTAGGAATGAGAACCAACTTGCCGA
Source organism: Calidris pygmaea (assembly GCA_003697955.1). Taxonomy (NCBI): domain Eukaryota; kingdom Metazoa; phylum Chordata; class Aves; order Charadriiformes; family Scolopacidae; genus Calidris; species Calidris pygmaea. The sequence goes on along the minus strand of QJSC01027993.1, from coordinate 41,272 downwards.
CTCCCAGCCAGGCTAGCCCTACTTTTCCCTCTGTGGGATTCATCTTAAACTCCCTGGCTCAAACGAAGTACCTCTGCTCTCCTTTGCGGACATCTGTCCACCACAGAGTGGTGGCATTCACCAGGTCATCCCACCGCTTCTGGAAACCCAAGGAGAATCGTCAGGAATGTCTTTTCATTTATGTAGCTCTGCTTCGTTTTAGTATCTCTCCACCCAAGCTGTTGAGTATCTTGTGTCTCTGCCTTCCTTGTGCGTGGCCACAGAAGCCCAGTTCCACCAACTCAGGCTCCTGAGATCTGCTCTTCCCTTTCTCCCATCGCTCCTGCAGCCCCACTCCAGGCTGAGCTCCCCCAGTGACTGGCCAGGCTCAGACCCACCAGTTTAGACTCAACATCCCCATATCTCTTCTGGATATACCTCGGAGGCAAGGAGATACCTTGCCTGAGACACCCTAGGGTCCCGTTCACCTCTTCCACCAAGACAGATCAACCTCAACCTGTGACCAAGCCAGATGGGGAAGGGAATGAACAGAGACTGATCTGGGGGTGGCACAGCTCATTCAGCAGCTGTGCCCAGTGGGCAATGCGGTGGCCTCGTTCTCCACCTTACTCATTAACTCATGGACACAACAAATAGACCTTTGCTCTCCGTAAGGGAACCCCAGGCTGCACCACCAGAGGTGGCTGAGATGTTTCTCTGGCCTGCAGGAGGGAGACCGTCCCCCCACACTCTGCCCATCCCATGGGTGACAGCCAACAGTGTCCTTAGGGCTGCTCAGGTGCTTCATGCTGGATCCACAAGTCTACAGAGGGACTAGTTTCACTAGTGAAAAGATCAACGACAGGCAAGGCCTAATTATTTCCCCCCCTGCTGAAGCGGGGAGCTGCTGGTGGCTCCAAGGGGGTCACACTTGGGCTCTCCATTCATAGAATCATTGAATGGTTTGGGTTGGAAGGAACCTTAAAGATCATCAAGTTCCAACCCCCCTGCCATGGGCAGGGGTAACCAGACCAGGTTGCTCAAAGCCCTGTCCAACCTGGTCTTGAACCTCTCCACCTTCTTGTCTGAGCCCTCAGTAACACAGCTTGGAGGACCAGAGCTTTGGGAATTGTCCTCAGGGATCTGTGTCCGTTGTGTCCAGGGTACAGGGGAGTGACCCCTCAGGGCTGGAAGGGTTTGGGTTCATCCCCTGCCCCATCCCTGCCACCTCCTGCAACTGAGCACCACGTTTCGTTCCCCAGTGCTTCACCTCCCCCTTTCCAGTGGGGACAAAAATAGAGCTTCTCCCCCTTTCTGAGGGCGAATAAACACGGTAACGGCAGCGAGATGCCAGGCAAGCACCTCAGACAAGTGACAGCACATTGTGACTAAGCCTTTTCTCCCCTCCATCTCCAAGAAGCGCTACGAAGAGGGATGAGGTAATGCAGTGCCTCTCGCCATCACCATAAATATTAAAACAGCTTTTACATAAGGAGCTTGTTTGTTCGGCGGCCGCCGCCGGCAGCTCCCTGGGGGAGGGTTTTTTTAGCTCCCTTACAGTTTATTTTGCGNTGAGGTAATGCAGTGCCTCTCGCCATCACCATAAATATTAAAACAGCTTTTACATAAGGAGCTTGTTTGTTCGGCGGCCGCCGCCGGCAGCTCCCTGGGGGAGGGTTTTTTAGCTCCCTTACAGTTTATTTTGCGCCCCCCCCCCCCCGGCTCCTGACGCAACGCACGGCGAACGTGACAAAACACCACGCAAGCACGGCCACACCGGGAGCCGCTTGTCATCAAAGCTTTTCACCAGCCTGGGGGCCCCGGGACCGGGCTGTGCAGGGGGACAAGCCCCGGGGACAGCCCCAGCAGCCGCTGCTGCCCCACTGCGCTCCCATGACATATTTATGAACCCTTTTCCCCAGCCTGTCGTTTGCTGCTCCCCACCTTCCCCCCCGCATTAAACATCTCCCCCCCCCCCCCCAAACGAGCCCTTGGAATCCTGACGTGGAGAGTGTCAGATGCTGGAAAGTATTTTAACCGGTGGCAGCAGGAGCAGCTTCAAATCACTGCAACTCGGGGGGGGGGATTCACCAGCAAATCCCCCGCTCCCCGGCTGCGGCAGCACCGAGACCCGACGCGCTCATCGCACGTCCCACCAGTGCTGGCAGCGACCAAAACCACCACCATCACAACCCCCAGAGCGTGGCCAAGATTGTACCCCTCGCTCCCTGCGCCGCCGAGACCTGTCACCCCTCTCCTAGTCTGGGTGACAACTCAGTGCTCAGGGGTTGGGTTGTACCTGGCACGGGGCAGGACGAGCTCCTGTAGCCCAGCAAAACTGGGTTTTGCTTTAGATCTACACAGGGAACGGCTGCAGGACACAGGTCCCAGGCACCCCCGTGAGCCACCAGCTGCATGGAGATGGGGCAAAGTCCTGGCTTGCAACACAGGTGACAGTGTCCCCTCCAGAGGCTGCCCTGTCACGCTCCCTGCACGGGTGACACAGCACTCCGGAGCCCCAGGGCCAGCCCCGAGACACCCCCCACACCAGCACCACCCCAGAAAAAGGAAAAAAAATGGCCTTTTTCTACACTGTGACCACTGCGGGAGGTGACGTCTGAGCCCAGTGTCACACCTTGTCCTGACCCCAAAGACCTCACTGGGATGGACACATCCAACATTTTATTCTCCAAGACATGGAGGTGACATTGCAGAGACACCATCCTCCTGCCAGGGGATTTACTTTTTTTTTTTTTTTTAGTATTTTTAAGCCCAAAATACAGCTCTAACCCACACAGTTCAGCCCCTCTGCCTGTGCACAGCCACGTAGGTAGCAACGAAACACACCCCGCATTTTGGTACTGCTCTCTCCTCGCACCCTACGTGAAAATAAAGCATTGAGAACCCTGAGGAATGGTCAAACCGTCCGACTCTGCCCCCAAACCCGCAGCACGGAGGGAAGGAGGGCTCGCTGGTGCTTCACCCTGCCCCTCAGCAGACCCACGTTTCCTGCTGCACTGTCTGAAAAAAAAGCTCCTTCCAGGGCACAAACCCAGCCATGTCTCTGCGGCAGCACAGCCCCAAAAGCACTTTGGGCTCAGCTCAGCTTCCTGCCCACAACTCCGTTAAAAATATACAGGCTGCTGCCAAAAAACACCCCGACCAAGCCCACTCCTTCCCTCCTCCACCGGTGGCCATCACACAGGGTCCCAAAGGGGTGACTCGTCACCCGAACTGGGCACTGCTCCCACTGGTGTCCA
>QJSC01027993.1:0-37924 GCA_003697955.1 Calidris pygmaea | reverse complement strand
CTGAGATGTGGGGAAGAACTTGTTTGCTGTGAGGGTGGTGAGAGCCTGGCCCAGGTTGCCCAGAGAAGCTGTGGCTGCCCCATCCCTGGAGGGGTTCAAGGGCAGGTTGGAGGGGGCTTGGAGCAACCTGGGCTGGTGGGAGGTGTCCCTGCCCAGGGCAGGGGGTGGCACTGGGGGGGCTTTAAGGTCCCTTCCAACCTAAACCATTTCAGAGCCCCTCACTTTGCTGTGCTCTGTCCAAGCTTTAACCTGGGGTTTGAGCTCCCCTCAGACAGAGAGTCAAATACTGTTTTTCCACTTTACAGTTCCGTTTTTTGTAGTGTAGCGATATTGGAGCTTTTATCCTTCAAAAATCATGAGGTGCTAGAGCTTAAACCTCCCCCTGACCAGACTGAGCATCACTCACCCCAAGACAGAAATTTAAGGGAGGGAAGGAAAGGGCTTTCCGCCAGGATGACTTTTTGCCACAGCAGCTATTTGGCAGGACGCTGGATCGAAGCGCCTGAGTAGTTTCAGTGATTCAGGAGACGCAGCAGAAGATGCGCAGCGAAGAACACGAACCTTAACAGAGCCTTAGTCCACACACATGATGTCTCAGACAGGGACACATCTGGGTGCATCCCGCATCCCAGACCGCTGTGCCACCCCTGCATCCCACCCCGGGCACCTCCTCACACCTCGGCTTTTGCAACACTCAGCATTTGCAAACACACTAATTATTATTTTTTTTTTTTTTCCCTTTATAATGTTTTTCCAGCTCTCCCAGACCCAGCAATTCAGCACCAGCAGCTCTGTGGCACGGGGGACGAGTTGCTGCACCCAAAGGTGGCACATCCCTTCCCGAGGACAGGCTGGTACCTCCTGTAAGATCAGGAGAGAGGCCACCGGAGCCCAAAAGCCCCAGCAGAAGCTGGCCCAGCTGCCTCCTGTTGCAGCCCTGCTATTGTAAAGGTAATTATCACCATTCCAATCACAGCTTCATAGACTGGCATCAGTGACACCCCCTCCTTCATCACCCAGAGGTCTGCACCACTTTGGGCTCTGATCAGCCATTCTCCCAAGGAATGAGTCCTGAGGTTACTGCCACCCCTAAAATGCTCAGGTGTCCTCCCCCCCGGAATAGACAAGCAATTCCCATCACATCCATCCCAACACCCAGGCTGGGACCACAGGGCCAGCTCTCGGTTCTCCGCTCAGCCATGCCATGCCACCTCGGGAATAACGTTGAGGCAGGGTCATCCCTCCTTTTGCCTCTTGGAGAAGAGTGAGCAACTCCTTCCTTCCCACCAAAGCCCCGCTCTTTCCACTGCCAGCACTTGGGAAACCACCTTTAGCCAAGAGGGTATCTGCATCCAATTTGGGGTGCTGCTCCCCAAGCCGCCAGGAGCAGGTACCCAGAGGCAGAAGGCTGATTTCTTTCCTCACAGATCACCCCAGTGCGTCAGGCTCCTCAAAGCCCTGCAGTGCTGCCTGCTACATCTTGTGATGTGCAGCGTACCAAGGCGAGGGGGGAACAATTTCCCCTCTAAATGATGCTTTTAAGGCCCCTTCCCCACATTCGGTGGGTCCTGTGTCTCTCAGGGGCAACACCCACAAGCAGAAATGAGGGAGGGTTGTCTCTGACACAGTAAAGCAGCCCCGGCCACTGCAGTAAGCAGCAGCAGCAGATTTAACAGCTCTCTTCAGCTTACAGGCACCCTGAACCCATCCCTTCTGACCCACGTGGGATTGCACCAGGTTTTGTGGCATCACCCCCAGCTTTTGTGGCTCAGCTGTGGCCAGAAAAAAAAAAAAAACAAACCAAAATTAGGGAGGCAATTCTGGATGTGCAGAGCCAGGTCCCGAATCTGACAGCCCCCACATCTGCAGGCGTCAGCCTGAGAACTGTTGCTTTGCAGCTGAAACGCAAGAAGCCACTGCAGGTGGATGAGGGGCCAATTCAGCAGGAGGCAGTGACCTTCCGGGGAGGCTCCTGGCACGCTCCGGGTAAAATCCCATCCCTTACCTCGTGCGGCAAAACCAGAGCCCTGCAGAAAGCTGGGAAGGACCCGGGGAAGAATGGCCAGAGCTCCTCCAGCACAGAAATGCTTGCCCAAAGAGCTCCAGCCCCCCCTTCTGCCCCATCTGCCTGTCCCCAGGTCTGACCAAGGATGGGGACAGCGTGTCAGGATGCTCGCCAGCCCCCAGTCCCGGCAGCCCGCCAGCAGAGGGGATGGATGCAGAGGGATGAATATCTGCATTTAGAGAAATTTTTGATTTTTCTTCCCTGCTTCCTGCCACGATACCGCAGGGTTAGAGGCTGGTGCTGGGCACTGAGGCTGAGAAAGGAAAGATGGAAAACACTGAAGGTCAAACCTGTGAAGGTCAGACTCTTGGAGGTCAGTCCCGAGATGGAGCGGGGAGCTCGATCCGGCGTAGTCCATCCTCCCTCTCCTGACAGCATCCTGCCCAAGCCCCACCCAGGGAAACGGGCTGCGATGGGGAGAGCTTCCTCCTCTTGCCCCAGTGCCAAAGTTTTGCCAGGCTGACCCCCCATCCAAGCATAAAAATCCTCTTTCTTCCCACCCCAACCCCCTCAGAAGGTACCAGATGGCCAGGGAGAACCGAGCAGGAGCAGGGACCAAATCAACAGGTCTCTGCAAACATAGTGGGCACGGACACACACCGATCTATGGGGACATCAGATGGAAAAGCCCACGAACATCCACCCCGTGCATTTCACCCCTGGAATCACACACCTCAGAAGAGAAGCCCTGCTCTGGTGTCCTCCTCCCTCCCACCCCTTTGGTGTCACCTTCTCCCCACAGCTTAAAAACTCCATCTCTCTCTGTTTTGGTCTTTTTGTGGGGGGCAGATTTCCCTTTGCGAGCTCCTTTCCGGGCTCATATCAAAGGGCACCCCCTCTTTGACCTCAAAGCGCCCCCCCCCAGCCCAACAGAACAGCCCCCAGCTCCTTCCCTGGGGAAGGTGAAGACCAAGAGCCAGGGCTGCCTCCTCCCCGGGGACTTCCAGCAATTAGAGACATTAAATCCGACGGGGCAGAGCGAAAGGCAAATAAATACCCTCCCCCCATGCAGACGGGAGAGGAAATGCAGCTGGAAACCTGCTCAGAAACCTTTCGGGGAGGGGTCCGGGCTCTCCTGGAAGGTTTTGGCCGGGGATGCTGCTTCCCCTCCTCCCTCCCGGCGGCCCCGCTTCCGGCACATGGCCGGCTCCGCTTCTCCTGCTCGGAGCCATCCTCCGCTTCTGCGGCATCAGATCCCCGTTCCTCCAGCCCAGGGCTGCTGCCTGGCCCTCACGGAAGCCCACTGGCTGCCGGCGGTGGCCACCCAGGCTGGGATGGGGCGAGCCCAGCTCATCCCGATATAGAAGGCGGCGGCGGCGATGGCAGGTAGGTGCGGGATCCCACGCGCCTCCATGCAGGAACGCCTTCTCCGGTCTGCCTGACCTTCAAGGAGCAGAAGACGGGAGCTGGGGTGGGAAGGGAGCCGCTCTGGCCGGCCAGTTGGCCATCCTCACCTTTTTTGGGTTAAAAAAAAAAAAAAAAATCCCTGTTGCCCATTAGGAGGGAGAAGGGGGCAGGCACCGGCATGGCAGCCCCCGGCCTCCCACCCCGGCAGCAGCGAGGCGGCGAGCACTCACCTTGAGCAGGTAGATCCCGCGTCTCCCTTTCGCTGTGTCACCCCAAGAGCTGCCCGTCCCTCCGCCCGGAGCTGGGGGGACACCCACACCCCCCGGGCAGCTCTGCCCCCTTCGCCCCCCAACCCCGCGGGTGCCATCACGGGGGGAGGCAGCCCTTACCTCCCGTCCTGCGGCCGCTGCTGCTGGAGTCACACCTCGGGAAGGGGCTCTTGCGCAGAGAGGAGGGAGGGAGGCAGAAAGGAAAGNAGCAAGGGAGGGGCTGGAGCAGGGGGGGGTTGGGGGGGGGAGACCGTGCTCCAATCCAAAGGGAAGGGCTGGGACTTTGTTGTGGGGGGGTTCAGGATGCCAAGGGGGGGCAGCAGGGTGGGTAAAGCAGGCCAGCCCCATCTCCGCATCCCCTGTTATTTGGGGCTGAGCCATGGTTTGCTGGCTGGGCGATTTGGGGCTGTCCCCCCCTCCCCCCCCCCCCCAAGCTGCTTCACTCCCTCCCTCCTCCAAATCCTGCCTGGGTTTGCAGCAATTATAGTCACAAAGCAGGGGGAAGCACAGCAGGGAGGGGGGCAACCTGATAAATTGGGATTTTTGTGTGTCAACAAGAGGAAAAAAAAAAAAAAAGAAAAGAATGCAAGGCTTTCCCCTCCCCCCCCCCCCGCCCAGGATGAGGGATTTCTGAGTGTGACAATCCCCCAGCAGCGAGCTGAGGAGCACAAATCTCTCTTGCCGAGGAGATGCTCTGCACAGCAGAGGGAGGAATCTCAAATGCTGCGCCTTGGGGTAGTTTTCTACCAGTTCTGCTTCCCTTCTCCCCAACCCCCCCCCCACCTTGCCCCAGCAGGCTGGGGTCTGACTCCCTTTACAAGGTCTGTGAGGGGGGTTTGGGGCAGCCCCAGGCCTGCTCGGAGCTGGGCAAGTAGCCCAGGTGCCGCTGCGGAGGAGCGTGAGCCGTCCAGCCGGGCTGTGCCAGACACGCAGCCGCCTCCTCAGCCGCGCCGGGGCTTCGCCGCACGCTGGGTGAAAGCAAAGAGCCCCCCCTGCCCCAGCCTCACCTCCTCCAGAGGGGCACAGGGCCCACTTCACACCGCCCGGGTCAAATCCTGCTTGTACCCCCAAACTGGGATTGTACAGAGCTCTTTAATCCCTTATTTCCCCGAGCAAATCAGGTGGTGGGATGCTTGCCCACCTTCCTTCAGACAGTTACGTGGGACCCACTGACCAGCTTCGTGCCTTTCTAGAGAGAGTGTAAATGTCTTAAGGAGATCACAGAATCCCATGGGGTTGGAAGGGACCTCTGGAGATCATCTCCTCCAACCCCCTGCCAGAGCAGGTCCACCCAGAGCAGGTCCCACAGGAATGTGTCCAGGTGTGCTTGGAGTATCTCCAGAGACTCCACCACCTCTCTGGGCAGCCTCTGCCAGGGCTCTGCCACCCTCAAAGTCAAGAAGTTCCTCCTCATGTTTAGGTGGAACTTCCTATGGTCCAGTTTGTGCCCATTTCCTCTTGTTCTGTCCCTGGGCACCACTGGAAAAAGCCTGGCCCCATCCTCCTGACACCCACCCTTTCAGTATTTATAGGTGTTGATCAGATCCCCCCTCAGCCTTCTCTTCTCCAGACTAAAAAGCCCCAAGTCCCTCAGCCTCTCCTCAGCAGAGAGATGCTCCAGTCCCTTGATCCATCTTTGTAGCCTCTGCTGTCCCCTCTCCAGCAGTTCCCTGTCCTTCTGGAACTGGGGAGCCCAGAACTGGACACTGTCAGTTATACTCAGAAATCCACGAGAAACCAGCTTTGTCAGCTCAGCCACTCGCAGAACAACTCGCTTTACTTCCGTGGTTGCTGCGTTTTCCTCCCTCCCACAAACATCAACAGCATTTTCTTCCTTCTCCCTCTCTGACTCCACAAAACTGCCCACAAGAGCCACACCAGCGTGTGTCTCGCCTCTGCCGACACACTCAAAAAACCCCCAGGCTGCTTAAATCCCCCCGGAAGGAAAAATTCTGCTCCTCTTTGAAGGAAACTGCAGGAAACACCGGGCTGGATGCGCGAATCCGAATCTCCCCGGGGAAAGGCTCCGCTTCCAGGGGCTGGTTTCGGCTGCAGCTCCCCGGGAGCAGAGGGATGAGCGAGGGGACCTGGATGCAGCCCTTGGCTTCGGGAGGCGGCTGGGGCTCGGACAAGCCTGGCCCAGCCAGGATCAGCTGCGGCTGGTGCCAACGTCCCCTTCTGCCGCCTGCCTGGTCCCCAACCCCGCCAGGGCCAACCCTCCCCGCTCTCTTTTAGGGACAGACACACTCCGGACCGTGAGGTGGCTGCAAAAAGGCTGCTTCCCCCTTTCCCACTCCTCCCGAGCCCCATCCACCCCCGGCAGCGGGGGGAGAAGGGATGAGTTTCCGCACGGTTTGTGAAGAGCTGTGATTTAGCCTGGGAAAGGCACCCCCATCCCCGGGCTCCCGGGTATGGGGTCGTAAAAAAACCTCTTGGCCACTTCTACGCCAGGCAGAAACGCCCTCGGCCTCCGTGGCCCCCCCCTCGGCACGGCGGGAGGAAGGAGGCGGCCACCGGCGAGCGGAAATCGCCGGCTTCGGTCCCCAGAGCCGGGATGAGCCCGGACCGAGGGTTCCGGCTGCCGTTTCCTCACCTTCGGGCACGCTGCCTCCGCCTTCGGGGGGCAAACACCCCCACACGATGCCTTCATCTGCCCTTAGGCTTTTTGGATCTGTATTCTAGGACGGGTTTTGAATTTTTAAAATATTTGTACTGATGTAGGGGGGGGGGGGAAGGAAGCCAAGGAAAGGAGCTGGAACGCCAATAACCTCACACACACACACACCCCCACCCCCCCTGCACTGCAGAGAGGGGGAGAAGCCAGGAAAGCAGCAGCAGCAGCGCCAGGCAGCTCTGGGAAACACCCTGGCACCCAGCACGGGGAGGGTCCCCTGCAGCCCGTGGGTCACATCACCCCCAACGCAGCACGGGAGAGCGCCGGGCACCGCGGCAGGGCAAGGTGAAAACGGCTTCTTCAAGGTCAGATGGGGAGAAAAACCTTTAGAAACCACGCTGCTGCTTCCCCCTCCCCCCACGCCTTTCCCTCTCAGCTCACAGCATACCCTGGGGTGAGTTGGGGGGGGACAAGAACAGCCCCGGCTGCTGGGGAGCCCCCCAGCAAGCCCTGCTGGGAGGGTACTTGGTGGCAGCAGCATCTTTAGGAAGGAACGTGGTGTCCCTGGCACCTTCAGGGAGAAAGAGTCGTTCCCAGACCTCCTGCAGGCAGAAGGGACAGGGTGACAGCGGGCTCCGAGCAGGGAAGCTGAGCCAGACGGATATAGCCCACCCCGTGGTGCCACGGAGGCTTGTTTGGGGTCTGTGAAACCCTGAACGGACATTGTTTGGGTTGAACCATCTCCCCCCTTAGCTCTGCCCTGTCCCAGCAAAGCCCACTGGCCTCCGTGTCCCCTTCCCTTGCAGGAGCAGCCTCCCAGCAGGGACCCCACAAGGGCTCAGCACCCCACAAGCCTTGACACAGCTCCATCTACAATGGGCTGCCCAGATGTGGTCAATAAGGATCCGATTTTTCCTTAAGCTCTCAATGTGACTTAAAACATCCTTCCCCCCTTTCCCAACACCCCTCGAAGGCAGCTTGGAGAAATAACACCCCCTTGAAGCATTTTCTACTCCACCATCCTCATGAAAGGCCAGCCCCGTGCAAGGTTGGGGGGATCAACAGCCTCTTATCCCAGACCCCCACAGCCCCCAGTTCCCCAGCTCCTCCTCAGTGTGGGTTCACCCTCTCCTTAACCCAGGAAGGGAAAGGGAGGGGGAAAAAAAAAACCAAACAGCCATAAACTTGTGGGTTGAGATAAAGGCAACTTAATAGAAACAATAACAGAAAAGGAAAAATAACAATAATAACAGCAACAATAATAATGACCCCGGTCACTTTCTTCCCCCCGTGAATTGGGACCATCCCAACCAGGGACCATGGATTCCCCCCCCCCCCCTTTATACACTGAGGATGGGGTCTATGGTATGGAATATTGACTTGGAATATTCCATCCTTCCTCCTGTGCTTCTATGGGAAGCTGAAAAAGGTCTTCAATAGCGTAAACACCACCTCCCAACAACTAAAAACAATAGTTACTATTGACATTCCTTTCACACCAATCACTAAAAAGGAAAATTAACCCTTTCCCAGCTGAAACCGGTACCTTGTTCATAAACTGGAGAACGAGAAGCAGGAGGGCAGGTCACACTCGTGTCACCCCTGAGCATCAGAAACCCCCAAGGCAGCCCCTCTCCCTTCCCAGAGCCCCACTTACAACCCACCCGTGGCTGGAGGGGAGGAAAAGGACACAGAGCAGCAAAAACCCCTGGCCATTTGGGCAGCAGCCACTTCTCCTTCCTCACCTCTGCATTCCCAGGGGAGTGGGACGAAGGACATTCCTCCTGCTGGGGCACTGCCTGGCTCAGCACCCTCCACAGCCCATCCTTGCAGGGAAAATCCAAGCCCCCCTGCCCCTGAGGGGCTACTAATACCCTCAAAGCCCTGACCAGCCCCACCTGGAGCCTCCCCACCCACTGCCACGGGCCCTTGGGCTTGTTTTAAGCTGAAATCAAGCTCCAGATGGGGTAAATCTGACAGCTGAGCCTGGGGATTTGCCTTAATACTCAGCTTCTGTCTCACCCATAGCTGTTCCCCATCGTCCCTTGTCACCCCCAAACAGCAGGACATCTCCAGGAGTTGAGTCCAGACCTTCTCCTGCCTGGAGACCGCAGCGGTTAAACTGAGTTTGTGGATCTCCTGGCTTATTTAACCGATTCTCGGTGGTGTTTTCAGGCCTCACACGTACTTTACCATGGGTTACATAGATTTTTTCTTCCCACTGTCTTTCTGAGCTTGCACGAGAAATCTCATTTTCTTCATCTCCCATCACGCTTTCTATCCTCCTTCCTCTGGTCACACCTCCACTGTTTTATTTCTTTATTAACACAACCCCTGTCCACAAAGAGAAGCAAAGGGCTCTGCTTAGAGAGTTTGCCTCTTAATAGTGTCTGTAATAGCCCGTACTCTATTTGGAAGAGTTTTGTAGAGGTTTTTTTCAGTAGTTTCCCCACTACTTGCTCTCCTGCTCTATTAAGAGCAGCAGAGGACTATTTTTAGCTTGCTTGTATCTGGTGCTCTCATTGATGAAGTGTGTATTTGCTTAATTACTGGGTTCTTGCTCAGTTGGGCAGGAGGGAGACGATCTGGTCCTTGCAGGGTCTGTACAGCACCTTTCCTGTCCATTAACATCAATCCTGATTTTAATTACTGGCCATAATTACTATCCCTGTCTGTTTGCTCTCTACCAGCCGAGCCCAGGGAGGTTTCCCCGCCTTTGGGCAATGAGTTCCTGCAACTCGTCACCGGGGCCACAAAGGGCTGGTGGGAAGCCATATCACAATCGTATCTCGGCAATTCTGCATCGGTTTGGAAGAGACCTTCTCCATCTTCTCCCCATTTCTGGCTCCATCCTCGAGCTGCCGGTTTCTTACCCATCTGCTGGGCAACCTGGCTGAAGGCGCTGGGCAGGAAGGGCATATTCCCATCCCTCAGTGCCTGTCGGAGCAGAGGCTGGGGTAGCACAAGCTCTCGGTGCATCAGAGCCACACAAGCAAGCTATTTCACAGAATCACGTAATCCCAGAATGCTGTGAGGTTGGAAGGGACCTCTGGAGATCATCTCCTGCCAGAGCAGGGCCACCCAGAGCAGGTCCCACAGGAACGTGTCCAGGGGGGTTTGAATGTCTCCAGAGAAGGAGACTCCACCACCTCTCTGGGCAGCCTCTGCCAGGGCTCTGCCACCCTCACAGCAAAGAAGTTCCTCCTCATGTTTAGGTGGAACTTCCTATGGTCCAGTTTGTGCCCGTTTCCTCTTGTCCTGTCCCTGGGCACCACTGAAAAAAGCCTGGCCCCATCCTCCTGACACCCACCCTTTCAATATTTATAGGTGTTGATCAGATCCCCCCTCAGCCTTCTCTTCTCCAGACTAGAAAGACCCAAGTCCCTCAGCCTTTCCTCAGCAGAGAGATGCTCCAGACCCCTCATCATCTTCATAGCCCTCTGCTGTCTCCTCTCCAGCAGTTCCCTGTCCTTCTGGAACTGGGGAGCCCAGAACTGGCCCCAGTGCTCCAGATGGTGCCTCACCAGGGCAGAGCAGAGGGGGAGGATGACCTCCCTCCACCAGCTGGCCACGCTCCATTCCCCCTCTACCCACAGCCTGAAGGCATTTCTGGAAGCACCACGCTCCGATCCACAATTGTGCTTTATTTTTCCAGTCTCTCAGCCCCCGCTGTAGCTGTTACGCTGGGGCAGCGACGGTCGTCCCCAGCTCCTTTTTCCTTTCCCTTTCACAGACATCACCCTGATAATCCTCTTCCTCTGGCAGCTCCCCCCTCTAATTCTCCACTTCCCGCAGCTATTTTTAATTTCTCCATCCTACGCCGCTTTTTTTTGGCGAGCATCTAAATGCAGCTCCGCGCTGCCCTGTGGAGCTCCCCCTTGGAGCGAGGAAGGAATCCCTGCGGGGAACTGCAGCTTCCTTCCCCTTTCCTGGGTTTCCAGGAAACGAATTCCAGCCGAGGGGGGTGGAACCCGCCTCCTAAAGACACGGAAAACTGGAAATGGGGAGGAGAGAAGCGACAGCAGAAATGAGGAGCCCCAAAGAGGGAGGAGGAGGAGGAGGCGACCCCGTGGCTTTTTCCCACCAAGAAGAGGCTGGAAAAAAGGCCGGGGGACCCCGAGCAACGCGCGGTTCCTCTGGAGGGGCTGGAAACTCAGGGGGCTGGTGGTTTGCCCAGGGAGGTGGTTGAGGCACCATCCCTGGAGGTGTTCAAAAGACGGGTTGATGTAGTGCTGGGAGGTATGGTTTAGCGAGGGTTACTCCTTGTTTGTTGTGCGGGCGTCTATTTTTGTCAGTTAGGTTGACGGTTGGACAAGACGATCTTTAAGGTCCCTTCCAACCTAGAAGATTCTGTGATTCTGTGATTGTTTTTTTGAGTCGAACCCACGAGCTGCTGTCGGGAGGAGGCTGAGCTGCCGGTGCGGGGGAGGCAGGAAGAGGGGCTGCGGCGGCTGCAAGCATCGGTGGGGGGGGCTTTCCCAAAGCCGCCTTTTCTCCCCCCAAAAACCAGCACCTTCCTGGTGAGCTGGGTGCCCTGTGGGGGTTACGTGGCCCCTCCGGGCGGTGCTACAGGGGCCACTGGCCCCGTGGCTGGGAAGGAGGAAGGAAGGGTGTGCCGGATGTTGGCTAAAACCTTGCCTTCCGAAGCAAAACCCTGCCCACGTGTGGGACGGAGACCTCCGGCAGCGCCTGGATCCTTCCGGCATCCCGCCGCCCGGTGACCCCACGGAGGGACGGCCCCCTCTGGTTAGAAGCCCCCACCATGGTTCTTTTCCCGGGTGTTTTTATTCTTCCCCATGCCCCATCCCGGGGGGAAAACATCCCCGCGGTGCCAGACCCTCCCCGGGTGACCTTGCCACGCTGGGGTGACTGTCCCCAGCCTTTCCAGCGCTGGAAGAACCGGGACAAACTCGGTGCCCATCTCCAAACCCTCTGGCCGTGGTGCAGCCGTGGTCTCTAACCTTTGGTATTTCCAGGTGACATCCCGCGATGGCAGGGGAGGAGCGTCCGTTAGCTGTTCTCTTGCGAGCGCTGCAGGGCCTCACGCCCAAGGACTTTCAGGAGTTTAAGACGAAGTTATCGAAGGTCCACCTGGAAGGGGAATGGAATATCCCCAAGGATTCTCTGGTGAAGGCCGCCCACCCCTGCGCCCTCGTCGGCTGCATGGGAGAGAACTACAGCGAAGGCGCCGTGATGGACGTAGCCATTGGGCTGCTCGAAGAGATGAACCAGAGAGACCTCGTGGAGAAACTCCTGGAGGAGAAAGTGAAAGGTAGGAAGCCAGCGCGTATTTTGCTCTTTTTTGCCTCTTTTTCCCTTGAGTGACCCCACAAACAGGTAGAATCATCGAATTGTTTGGGTTGGAAGGGACCTTTAATGGTCATCTAGTCCAACCCTCTGCCATGGGCAGGGGCATCTTCAACTAGAGCAGGTTGCTCAAAGCCCCGTCCAACCTGGCCTTGAAGGTAGAAGTTGGTAAGAGAAGGTTTTGGCTTCCCAGGGAGCCTGGAAACCTGAAGATGTCCTGCTGTGATCCCATCAGCGTGGGGGCTATAGCGACCTCTCCTCTCATTGTCCCCGCTTATTGCCTGGTTCCATCTTCTCCTGGAGCAGAGCCTTTTCTCCTGGGATGGGGATGAAGGACATCTCTGCAAACCTCACTGTTGGTAACGCTTTGGAGCTGGAGGCATCCCCAGGAGCCCAGGGATGGTTCCTTTGGCACCAGGGGCATGAGCAGAGGGGGACGGAGGCTGTAGGTGGACCCAGACAATCGCGTTTGCTGCCAGGGTGGGTGAAGATCACAGGATGGTTAAACAGGTGTTGATGGATCAGGGGGATGTGGGGGAAGAGAGGAGAAGAACCCCCCCACAACTGGCCAGAGGCCTTAAATTCTCACAAACAATGTCCTTATTGCTTCGGCCAGACTTAGGAAAGCCCTGAGGGTTGGAACAAGGGTCCCGTTGGTGTGTCAGAAGGGTGGTTGGGCTGGTCAGGAGCTCCTTGGAAATCCATCGGTGCTTGGGACTGACGCTGCTTCTCACCATCGCAGACTACAAGCGGAAATACAAGCAGCACGTGGTGCGGGAGTTCCTCCGGTACAAAGAAGTCAACTCCTGTCTGGGGGAGAACCTGTCTGTCAGCAGCCGCTACACGGACCTGACCATCGCCAGGAAGCCTTGGAGCAAGCGCGGAGGTGAGCACGAAGCTGTGGGTGCCAACCACGGATGTCCCGAGGCCGGCCACGGAGCAGCCACCATCGCCGTCACCGTGCAGACACTGTTTAAACCCGACGAAGATGGGCACACGCCACAGGTGGTGGTGCTGGTGGGGGCCCCGGGTACAGGGAAGACAATGACGGTCAGGAAGGTGATGGTGGAGTGGGTGGAAGGGACCTCCTACACGCAGTTTGACTACGTCTTCTGCATAGACTGCAAAGACATTGCCTTTACCAAGGAAGCGAGTGTGGTAGACCTCATTTCGAAGTGCTGCTCTCACAGTAGAACACCAGCTGGGAAGATCCTGGATGACCAGAAGAAGATCCTGTTCATTTTTGATGGCTTCGAGGCCCTGGGATTTTCCTTGGTTCAGCCCGAAGGTGAGCTGAGCTCTGACCCCAGGGAAGTGAAGCTGCTGGAAACCACGCTGATGAGCTTGTTGAAGAAGACCGTTCTCCCCGAATCCTCCTTGCTCATCACCACAAGGCCAACGGCTCTTCAAAGCCTGGGGCGGTGCCTGGAGGGTGAATATTACGCGGAAATACTGGGATTTTCGGCAGCCATGAGGGAGGAGTATTTCCACAGGTACTTTGAGAACAACAATAAAGCCACCATGGCCTTCAGGTTTGCCAGAGGCAACGAGATCCTCTACAGTTTGTGTGTCATCCCCGTCATGAGCTGGACCGTCTGCACCATCCTTGAACAGGAGCTTTACAAGAAGAAAAACCTCCTCGAGTGCTCTAAAGCCACCACGCGGATGAGCGTGTTTTACCTCTCCCAGTTAATGAGGTGCAGAGGCAGGGACAACCCGCAGGACCTCCAGCAGTTCCTGCGCAAGCTCTGCTCCTTGGCCGCCGAGGGCATCTGGAAGCACAAGGTCCTCTTTGAAGAGAAGGAAATCAAGGACCATGGCTTGGACCAGCCAGACCTCCTCCCCCTTTTCCTCAACGAGAAGATCTCAAAGAAAGGTGTAGGCCATGGGAACGTCTACAGCTTCACCCACCTGCACCTCCAGGAGTTTTTTGCGGCAATGTTTTATGTTCTGGAGGAGGATGAGGAGATGGTTGGTGACTCGGGGGCTCTCACAAAGGATGTAAATAGGTTATTAGAAAGCTACAGTGAATCCAGGAAGGATTTGAACTTAACGGTGCGGTTCCTCTTTGGTCTGCTAAGCCAAAAATCAATAGAGTACCTGGATGAAAGCATTGGGTGCAGAATTTCACCACAAGCCAGGGAAGATACGCTGAAGTGGCTTCAGGGGAGGCACAGGGTCACTTCCCAGCCTGGCCAAGTGCTGAAAGTTACGGAGTTGGACACTTTCCACTTTCTGTTTGAGATGAATGACAAAAGCTTCGTGCAAAGTGCGTTGGGTCATTTCACTGACGTAGACCTGCAGGACTTCAAGTTTTCCCTCTACGACCAAATGGCTCTTTCCTTCTGCATCAGGCAGTGGGACGGGTTGGACTGCGTCACCCTCCGGGGGTGCTCCTTCCACCAGCAGGAGAGCAGGGACAAGGTGGCCGCGTCGGTTCCTTGGTAAGTACTGCCCTTTTGTGCCCTAGTGACCCAAAATCAAGAAGATTTCTCCTTCTCCAAGGGATGGTTTTTAAAGGCATTTTAGCTCTTTCCATCCAAAGAGCAGCTTGTCCCTTCCCTGGGGGCTTAATTCCTCAGTGGAGGATTAAACTTTTTCTTGAGGAGAACAAGGATCACTCAGGTTCCTCCATCCACTGCCTGTGGTGGGATTGATGGAGATGGAGCATCTCAGCCCAGCCTCCCCAGCCCAAAACGTCTCCTCCACGCCCATGTTCAGCTTCACGCCCCCCTTCTCACACCCAAGGGGAGATCCCCAGTGCTGACCTTTGCTCATGTTCCTTCACATCTCCAAAGCCATGGAGGTCTCTCCTGAGGAGACCCCCACCATGAGCCAGTGGTGAGCTCTGCCTGGGGGTGGATGTGTGCCGGTGCCAAAGCTGGGACCTCCCAGTGATGGCTGCCTGTGTGCCCCCTGGTTCTCTGTCCCCCTGCAGCTCCGGTGCCTCAGGAGTAGGAGAAGGAGAAGGTCCCCTTCCCCTCGCTGAGCGGTGGCACGAGGAGCCACAGACCCCCATCCAGCCCCTTTGCCGGGCGCTGCGGCACCCGGGCAGTGGCCTACGGGTGCTCCGGTAAGAGACCTGCCCACCACACTCAGCCCAAATGGTGGCCACGGTGCTGCTGCTGGCACATGGCCACCATTGGCCATGGGTTGGTGTGGTCCATCCATGCTGATTATATGGTGGGTGAGGGTGGTCCCTCCATGCTGATTGGGTGTGGGGGTGGTTGGGTGTGGTCCCTCCATGCTGCTTGGCCATGGGTTGGTGCGGTCCCTCCATGCTGACTGGCCGTATGGTGGGTGGTTGTGGTCCCTCAGTGCTGATTGGCTGTGGGGTAGGAGGGTGTGGTCCCTCCATGCTGGTTGGCCATGGTATGGGAAGGTGGATGGAGCCCTTGCAAGCTGATTGGCCATATGGTGGGCAGGTGTGGTCCTTCTAGTCTGATTGGCTGTGGGTGCGTGTTGGCCCTCCATGCTGATTGGCCATGGATTGGGGTGGTCCCTCCATGCTGACTGGCCATGGTATGGGTGGGTGGGTGGAGCCCTTCCAAGCTGATTGGTCATATGGTGGGTAGGTGTGGTCCTTCCATTCTGATTGGCCATATGGTGGGTGGGTGTGGACCCTCAATGCTAATTGACCCTCCAATGGGTGGATGGGGGCTGCAGTTGCTCCGTGCTGATTGGCTGTGCTAAGGGGTAGGTCTGGTCCTTCCATGCTGATTGGTCAGGTGGTGGGTGGGTGTGGCCCCTCCGTGCTGATTGGCCGGGTGGCAGGGGGAATGGGGTGGGCAGCCAAGGCAGCTGTGACGAGCTGGTCCGTTCTCTGCGGTGTGACGAGCTGGTCCGTTCTCTGCGTCCCCTCCCCGCAGGCTGCAGTGGTGCAGGCTGTCCGAGAGCTGCTGCGCCGAGCTGGCGGGGCTACTGGCCCAACATCCCACCCTGGCCCGCCTGGAGCTGGGGGACGGCACGCTGGGCGACGGCGGCGTGCGCCTGCTCTGCGAGGGGCTGCAGCAGCCCGGCTGCCCCCTGCGCGTCCTGCGGTGAGTGACCCCGGGCATCCCCCCAGGGCATCCCCCTGGAACCTTTGAGCATCCCCTGGGCATCCCACGGGCATCTCCCAGGTGGCCAATCCCCCAGGGTGGAGCACAGAGCCTTTTGGAGACCCCAGAAAGTCCCTCTGGGGTGGCATCGTCCCTCTGTCCCACTCTCCCAGGGTGAGGAGCTCAAAAGCAGTAGCACCGGGGTGGGGACCGTCACCGGGGGGGGGGTCTTGGGCTGGCTCTGAGGGTCTCTCCCGCGGGTCTCGGGCAGGCTGTGGTACTCCCGCTTGACCAGCGCCTGCTGTGAGGACCTCGCCACCGTGCTGGCCACCAGCCCGTGCCTGGAGGAGCTGGATCTGTCCTTCAGCGAGGGGCTGCGCGACGCCGGCGTCCATTTGCTGTGCGAGGGGCTCCAGCACCGCAACTGCCGGCTGCGGACCCTGCGGTAAGGGGCCGGTGTCCCCCCTCCTTCCCACCCGGAGCAGCTCATCAAGCGGTGGGTCAAACCCCGTGTCCCTCTTTGTCCCCGCAGGCTGGGGAGCTGCCGGCTGACGGGCGCCTGCTGCCGAGCCCTGGCCGCTCGGCTGGTGGAGAGTCCCCATCTCAGCTGCCTGGACCTGAGCGACAACGAGCTGGGAGCTGACGGTGTCCTGCAGCTCTGCCAGCAGCTCCGGCATCCCGCCTGCCCGCTGCAGGCCCTGGGGTAAGGTCCCTGGCACGTCCCTCTTCCATCCCCAGCATCTCTGTGCTGGCACCCCGGGGTCGGATGCTGCCAGACGGGGAGGGTGACACCAGCCTCCTGGTGCCCAGGAGAGCAGAGGGGGGGTTTTTCATAGAATCACCGAATGGTTTGGGTGGGAAGGGACCTTAAAGCTCCCCCAGTGCCACCCCCTGCCCTGGGCAGGGACACCTCCCACCAGACCAGGTTGCTCCAAGCCCCCTCCAACCTGCCCTTGAACCCCTCCAGGGATGGGGCAGCCACAGCTTCTCTGGGCAACCTGGGCCAGGCTCTCACCACCCTCACACCAAAGACGTTCTTCCCCACATCTCAGCTCCATCTCCCCTCTTTCAGTGTCCAACCCTTCCCCCTCCTCCTAGGGCTCCCCTCCCTCATCCAGAGTCCCTCCCCATCTCTCCTGGAGCCCCTGGAGGGACTGGAAGGGGCTGGAAGGTCTCCCTGGAGCCTCCTCTTCTCCAGGCTGAACCCCCCCAACTCTCTCAGCCCCCCCTCCCAGCAGAGGGGCTCCAGCCCTCCCAGCATCTCTGTGGCCTCCTCTGGCCCCGCTCCAACAGCTCCATGTCCTTCTGCTGTTGGTGGCCCCAGAGCTGGAGGCAGCACTGGGTGTCGGGGGTCTCCCTAGGGACAGAATCCCCCCCGGGCCGTGCTGGGGATGCTGCTGGGGACACAGCCCAGGGTGCGGGGGTCTTTCTGGGCTGCCAGCGCACAGGTTGAGCTTCTCATCCACCGACTCCCCCAGGTTCCCCTCGGGGCTGTTCTCCCCCCACTTCATTCCACCCCACGGATGGATTGTAACAGCTCTTCTCCCTTTTTTCCCCCTCTATTTAAAGCCTGAGCACGTCGGGGTTGAGCGAGGAAGTGCTGCAGGAGCTGGATGCCCTGCGGACACTGAAGCCCCAGCTGAAGATCGGGTACCTCCTGGAGCAGGAGGTGCCGCAGGAGGGGGCCATGGCCCGGCTGCCCTTCCACCGGGGGGTCCTGCCAGGCACAGGGGGGCCGGGGGGCAGGAAGGGGCTCCCCTCCTTTAGGAGAGCCCCTCGAAACAATCGGAGCCAGTTCTAGCCCCATTTTCAGTGCTGCTGAAGGCTGGGGGGGGAAGCCTCCCTGGGTCTGAGCCTGCCCCACACTTGGGGGTCTTGCCTGGTAGACGACCCCCCGTCCCGACCAGGACGAGGAAGGGAGAGGGCAAAAGGGGTGCCACCCTTATCAAAACCGGGGCCCCGGTCAGGGGACCGAGAAGGGGGAGGAGGGGGACAGGGAGGTAGGGGTCCCTACAGGGACACCCAGGTCGAGGACGGGGTGCAGGGGCGCCCTGCCGTCTCCATGGGCCGTCGCTCCACGGAGCCCTGGGAGCGAGTGTCCACCCAGCTGGGGGTTTTAATAGAAAAAAAAAAAAAAAAAAAAAGGATAAATTCACAATGAAATAATAAAAAAACCCCTGTGTGGGGGACGGGGGTGCTGTGTTGTCGCTGTGCTGTGGTCCTGGGCAGGGAGAGGTGACCTCCTCCGTAGCCAGGGCCACCCCTTCTTGGGGACAGAGCCCCACCACCCTGCAGGTGTGTCCCCAGGGACCCCCGCGGTGTGGCCCGGGCGTCCTCACAGCGATGTCCCCAGGGTGCTGATGCCCACGTCGTCGTAGTTTATGTCCCCCGGGGGCTCTGCCGGGGGGTCCCTTGTGGCTCCTTGGGGACTTGGCGGGGGGCAGCTCCCACCTTAAGGGACACCAAAGGCCAGTGTCTTTGTGGGGGAGGGCTGCTTTGTGCCCCTCCTGCCAGACCCCGGCCAGGGTCTTGCCCCCATGGATGTGCCACCTTCTCCCTGCCTGCCACCAGAGCCAAGCCCCCCCCTGGAGGTGGCTCTGCAGGGGACAGGGGGGCCGTGGCCCCTCTTACCTGTTGGTGGGACACAGCTCCAGCTCATCCATGCCACCCCCTCGGAGACATCCCTGGTGCCGGGAGCGGGGGGCTCTTCCAGCGCGGCCCCAGCATCATCGTAGCCGTCGGGGGGGCCGTGCTCGGGCTGGGCAGGGGGGTCTGGGGCAGGCACGGGGGTGGATGGGGGTGAACCGGGGGCTGTGGCCGGGGGTCTGGCTGTGCCACCCCCGCCTCCAGCCACGCCACCGGGGGTTGTCCTGGTGGCACTGGGGCTGCAGGGTCTCAGCCAGAGCTGCAGCGGGGATTAATGACCAGGGAAAGGATGTTCTGCTGTACGCTAACGAGTGGCAGCAGAGCTGGGGGGGGGGGGTTTCGGTGGGGGGGTCCGTGTCCCCTTGGCTCCCCAGTGCCTGGCCGTGTCCCCTCTCCCCGGGGGTCGCCACTGAGTCGCTGCCCCCCTGCCCCTACCTGGGGCTGCCTTGGGGTCGCTCTCCTCCTCGCTGTCCCCAGTGTAATACGGCAGCTTTGTCCCCGACCCCTCCGACGGGGAGCCTGGTGGGGGGGAGGACGGGGTGTCGGGGGGGGGGGGGGGCAGCCGCAGACCCTCACCGCAGAAGGGGGCCACGGTGGGACCAGGGACACCCCCACACCATGGGGACGAGCCGGTGCCACGCCACCAGGACCCGGTGCTGCGGTGGGGCCATGGGGCTGAGCCCCCCCCACCACCTTCTTTGGGGACAACCACCGGGCACGGAGGGGGGGGGGCTGCACCGACCTGGGCGACTGGGCACCTCCTGGTACTCGGGCGTCAGGGTGTAGTCCAGCTCCTCGTAGATGGCATCAGAGACGGCGCCTGTGGCTCTGCCAGGGCCTGAGACGACCGGCAGCGCTCACCCGGGGCGGTGGCACCGCGGGTGGCACCGGGGTAGAGCCACCCCATGATGGGGAGCCCCCGGGACCCCCCAGATCCCCCCCGCTGGGACCCCACCTCGGCACCAAGTGCGGGCACGGCACCTCTGCACGGCCAGGGCGCCCAGGACCAGGCACAGCAGGGTCCCCAGGACCACGCACAGGACCGTGGGCACCGGCACCGTCCTCGATGTTGCCGCCACCGTGGCGCTGCTGGGGACATCTGCGGGGACATCACCAGGGGGATGTCACGGTGGGGGGGACGGACCCCAACCAGCCCTGTGCTGGGGCAGGGGGGGGGCTGCCGGGATGGGCAGAGCTACCTGTGCAAGTGGCACCCTCCGGGCAGCGGCTCTGTGGGGACGGGGTGGGCATCCCGATGTCCCCGTCACAAGTGACGTGGGCGTCCCCGTCGGGGCTGCAGGGCTGCAGGTGCCAGGGTGCCGAGGGGCAGCGCCAGAGCGAGCGGGTCCCCTCCTCGCAGCCCACCCAGGCCAGCCAGGCGGGGGACGGGGATGGGGAGGGGGCGGCCACCAGCCCCCCCTCGGCCCCACAGCCCAGCTGCTGGCAGACGGCCCTGGCCGTCTCGGGGCTGGTGCCCTCGGCACACACGCGGCCCCACGTGCCGTTGTAGAACACCTCCAGGTGCCCGCTGCAGCGGTCTCTGCCACCCACCAGCCGCAGGGAGCGATGCTCTGCAAGGGGGTACGGCGGGGGGGGTCACGGCACGGATGGGGCAGGAACACCCTCCTCCTCCTCCTCCAGGGGTGATGGTCCCCATGGTCTGGGGGCGCGGGGCACCCACCTGAGCAGATGGCACTCGCCCCGCCGCCGCGCCGGCAGCCGTGCCCTGCCAGAGACGGGCAATCCCAGAGAGACGCCTCGCTCCCGGCGCAGCCACCGGCATCCGGCCACGGTGGCCCCGCGCCGGGACCGAAGCCATCGGAGCCGGGTGCCGCCAGCGCCGTTCCGCAGCCCAGCTGGCGGCAAACGACGGTGGCATCCGGGAGGTCCCAGTTTTCCTGGCAGATGGTGGCCCAGGTGCCCTGGACGTAGACTTCCACCCTCCCGGCGCAGTAGCCGGAGCCACCGGCCAGTCTCACCCGCCGGCTGCCTGCGGGGCACGGAGGGGATGGGGATGGGGTGGCCACTTGGGGTACTGGCACCCCCTGACCCTTCCCGGGTCACTCACCTGAGCAGATGATGGCCACCTCCTCAGGGTTGCTGGTCGGGGTGGTGGCCACCTCCTCGGGGCTGCCAGTCGGGGTGGTGGCCACCCCCCTGGGGCTGCCAGTCGGGGTGGTGGCCACCTCCTCGGAGCTGCCGGTCGGGGTGGTGGCCACCTCCTCGGAGCTGCCGGTCGGGGTGGTGGCTGTCCCCGAGACGTTGCACTGGGCCAGGTTCTCCTCGGTGCCATCACACCACAGCCCCGGCAGCGCCGCGGTGCCCGAGCCCGGCACGGCGTAGACCTTCTCCGGCACGCCGCAGCCCAGCTGCCGGCACACCACGGTGGCCCCCTGGGTGTCCCACGGCCCCGCCGCCACGCTGGCCCAGGCACCGGGGCTGGTGGCAACCTCCAGGCGCCCGTCGCACCGGCTCTCCCCCTCCACCAGCCGCAGGGGCTCGGCGACACCTACAACATCCCCGGGGGAGCCGTGGGGGCACAGCCTTCCCTTCGCCCCAAAACGGCCCCGCGCCCTCCGCTCCCCGCTTTTGGGGAGTCCCAAAAAAGTTTTGGGACACGCTTTTTGGGGCGTCCCAAAAGTCCCCTTAAGGAGTTTTCCCGGCCATACCCACCTGAGCAGTTGACGGCGGCGGCGTGGCCGGGGGGACAGGGGGGCTCCCCCAGCCCCGCCATGGGGCACTCGCCCGGGTGCCGCTCGCTCCCGCCGCAGCCGAAGGCGTCCGGCCGCAGCCGCCCGTCCCCGCCGCCGAAGGAGCCTCCCGGTGGCACGGTGGGGGCGGAGGGGCCGCAGCCGAGGTGGCGGCAGAGGACGTGGGCGTCGGGCAGGTCCCAACCGGTGGCGCAGAGGGACCCCCACGTCCCCCCCGCCTCCACCTCCACCCTCCCGGCGCAGCCCGAGCTGTTGCCCGCCAGGCGGAAACCGGTGTAGGCTGCGGCAAAAGGGGCGTTGGGGTTGGGGGGGGACAGCGTGGGGACCCCCCAACACCCCCCCGGTGTCCCCAAGTGCTTACGGGAGCAGATGACGGTGGCGTGGCCGGAGCAGTCCTGGCCACGGGGTGGCCGTGGGGTGCAGGAGGTGAGGAGGGGCTCGGTGCCGGTGCAGTTGAACCCCCACTCCCGTAACGGCCCCGTTCTCCCCTCGAAGCGGCCGGCACCGGGGACGGCCAGCGCCTCGCCGCAGCCCAGCGCCCGGCAGACCACCTGGGCCACCTTGATGTCCACGCCGTCCTGGCAAACGCCCACCCAGGCTCGGCCACGCCGCACCTCCAGCCGCCCGGAGCAGGCATCGGGGCCACCGACCAGCCGGGCGAACCCTAACCGGGAGAGGAAACGGGGGAGTTTGGGGGGGTGACCGGTGGGGGAACATGCCAGGACCGGCGCGTCCCCACTGGTCACCCCGGCTCCCACCTTGGCAGACGACGGAGGTATCAAAGTCGTGAGGGATGACGTAGGGTCCCCAGCCACGGACCTCGCAGTCCCAGAGGGCGGTCTCGGTCCCCTCGCAGTCAATCACTCCCAGGCTGACGGGGCCGGTTCCTTGGCCGAAGCGGCTGGTAGCCATGTAGGCGCCGGCGGCCGAGCCGCAGCCCAGCTGCTGGCACACCACCTCGGCGTCCTCCATGTCCCAGTTGTCGTCCCCCACCGTGCCCCAGCGTCCCTGCAGCTTCACCTCCACCCTCCCGGCGCAGGGACCCCCGCCGGCCGCCAGCCGCAGCTCCACCGCCTCTGCACCGGGGCACCGGCTTCAGGGTGGCCGGGGAGGGGGGACATCCTGGTGTCCCACCCCGCACGGCTGTTCGGTCCCCCCTCCTCACCTGTGCAGGTCACCCCGACGTCGAACCTGTGGCCGCAGAAGTGCTGTCCCCAGCCGAAGTGGGGACAGTCCTGCAGCCTCTTCTCACTGCCCCGGCAGAAGAAGGGCTGGAGCCAGATGCGGCCGGTGGCCTCCCCGAAGGGGGCGAAGACGGACGCCCTGGCCACCGAGCCGCAGCCCAGTTGCCGGCACACCACGGTGGCCCACTGGGCCTCCCAGTCGAAGTCGTAGACGCAGACGGAGCCCCACTCCCCATCGTGCTTCACCTCCACCCGCCCGGCGCAGCGCCCGCCGCCCCCCACCAGCCGCAGCTCCCCCGTGCCTGCGGCAGAGGAGGGGGCTCAGGGCTTGGCGGAGGGGGGGTGTCTGTGCCCCACGGCTGCCCCCCCAAACCACCACTCACCCCCGCAGAGCCGCACGCACAAGAGCAGCCCCAACACCCCGATGGGCACCATCCTGCCGTCCCGGACCCCCTTCTCCCCGGGGCGGTGGGGCGGATGATATATAGGCAGCCCCGAAACTGGGAGCCAATGGAGGGGGGCGGCGGCGTCTGCGCCGTTATCGGGGGGGTTGATCTCCCCGCCGGCGGGGGCCCAGGCCTCCAATAACCTGCTCCGTGCCCAAATATGAGGCTCGGCTCCGCTTCTGGCGTCACACACCTCCCCACGGCGGGTCGGCGCCCGGATGTGTCCCGGGGTGGGTTGAGGGGGGAGCCACCCCCCACCCGGGGCACCTGCAGCCACCACGGGGTGCGTGGGGCCTTCCCACCCCATTTCCCCCCCCGCCATGGGGGTGACCCCGTTAACGGGAGCCTGGCAAGCGCTCCATGCCAATGGCGACAGGATTCACCCCAAAACCTACCACGTGACAAACCCCAAAGGCCCCAGCATGCCGGGGGACACGTCCCCCTCCCCGGGGATGGGGGGGGGGGGATGCCTGGAGACCCCGGGGGGGGGGCACTGAGGTGAAAGCAGCCCCCCGGCTGCCGGCGCTGCCTGCAGGTGGCACGTCCCCGGCGCCTCGCGAAGGCTGGCAGCACATGGCGGTGCCACCACGCCGCCGGCAGCTGTGTCCCGGGGCAGGAAGGAGGTGGGTTTTTTCCCCCCCCTGCCCCCCAACCTCGGCGGGGACGCGGCGTCGGCACCGAACCGCCCACGGCTCCCCGGCCACCTGCGGCCCTGCCGGTAACACCGCGCTTTCCCACAGCCACATCTGCCCGCGGGGACACGGAGCCAACACCGGGAAAGGGGGGGGACACAACGACACCCAAATGGCTCAGCCGGGACCCAGCACCCGCCAAAAAAGGGTGGGTGGGGGCAGGAGGTGGGAAGGAGCAGGAGCTCCCTCGAGCTCCCGGTGGCGTTCGAGGACGTTTGGGGCCGAGCCACCCACGGCGGAGGGACCTGGTGGGATCCTTCGGTGCCGAGCGGCGCCGGTGGCCGTGGCCTGGCCGGGGTTGGTGGGACACGGAGCAGGGCGAGGTGGGGGGTGGGCGGAGGGGAGAGGGGGGGTTGAAAAGCCGCAGCTCTGCGAGCCCAGGCAAAGCCACCAAAAAAAGCACGGAAACAGCCCCAAACCGTGATGGCGGCGGAAGGGGGTCACCCGGGATGTGCCCCCGATGGCGCAGCGCGCACCCACCGGGGCTGCCCGACCCCGCTGCCCGCACACCGTCACCGGGGGGCCGCCGGGATGGAGACCCAGCCGGGGCTGGCAGGAGGGGGGGGTCCCTGGGGAGGGAGGTGACCCTCACCGGGGACATCCGGGACACCCCCCCAGGAATCCTTCCAGAGACACGGCTGAGCCTCACAGGGGGTTTTTATTCCGGAATCCTTCCCCCGGGGCGCCGTGGGGGGTCGGGGATGGCGGGAACCGCGACGCGCCGCCGCCTCCGGTAGCTGGGACTGGCCCCGCCCACTAGGCATAGCCCCGCCCACCGAGGGGCTGGGCACGCCCACTCCCCGCGCCGAGCCCCCGCCCCCCCGCGGTGCGCCCTCCCCGCCGGCAGGGGGCGCGGCGGCGGTGAGGGAGGGCGTCGCTCCGGAAAGAGCCGATCTGTCGGCGGAGGCGGCCGAAGGGCGGCGGGGCGGGGCGGGCCGGGCCGCCGGGGGGACGATGGCGCAGGAGGTCGAACAGCTGCGGGCGGACGGCGTGCACAAGGAGGTGCTGCGGGAGGGCACCGGGCCGCTGCCCGACTTCCGCGACGGCACCAAGGTCAGAGCCGCCACCGGGACCGGGGTGGGGGGGGTGGGTTAACGGGCGAGGGTGCGCATGCGCGGCACCCCCCGCCCCACCCGGTCGCCATGGTGACGGCGCGGCCTACTCTCCCCCCCCCCTACCCCGCAGGCCACCTTCCACTACCGGACGCTGCGGTGCGGGGATGAGGAGACGCCGCTGGACGACAGCCGGGAGAGGGGGAAGCCCATGGAGCTGATCGCCGGCAAGAAGTTCAAGCTGCCGGTGTGGGAGGCGGCGCTGAGAACCATGAGGCCCGGGGAGCGGGCCCGCTTCCGCTGCGACGCCAAGGTGGGCGGGGGCGGTGCCGGGGGAGGGGCGGAGCCGCCCGGTGGGGGCGTGGTTTTTGTTGGTGGAGGGCGTGGTTTGATGCTGGGGCACCATGTATGGGCTCAAGGAGGCGTGGTTTGTTGCTGGGGGGCGTGGTTTTCTCTTGGGGGCGTGGTGTGCGGAGTCAGCGAGACGTGCTCCGCGCGGGGGGGAGGGCGTGGTTTGTTGTTTAGGGGCGTGGTTTGCTACTCGGAAACACCATGTATGGGCTCAAGGGGGCGTGGTTTTGCCTCTCGGGGCGTGGCGTGTGGCCTCAGGGAGGCGTGGTCTTTCCGTGGGGGGCGTGGTTTGGGCGTGGGGGCGTGGCCCGCGCGGGGTCCTGGGGGGTGCGGGCCCCTCGTTGCACCTGGGTACCCGGGTTCGAGTCCGGGTCCGGGGGGGAAATAAATGGAGGGCGGCGGAGGTCCCAGTCCCTGTCCCCCTCCCAGTCTGGTTCGTCCCCAACCCCGTGCCGCCTCCTCCCGCCCCCGCAGCACGTGGTGCTCTACCCGCTGGTGTCCAAGAGCCTGCGCAACATCGCGGCGGGGAAGGACCCGCTGGAGGGGCAGCGGCACTGCTGCAGCATCGCCCAGCTGCACGAGCACTACTCCCTGGGCTACCCCGACCTCGACGAGCTCCAGAAGAACCCTCAGCCCCTCATCTTCGACATCGAAGTGCTCAAGGTGAGGCGCCGGCCCGGGGAGAGGCAGCTGGGCCTCTCCCCCTCCTAGCCATTGGGCAGGAGGAGCTCAGGGAGGGCCACCAGCACCCACCATGGCGTGGCGCTGGAGCTCTGCCCTCATGACGGGGGGGGGTGCCGGGCAGGTGGAGGCACCCGGCTCCTACCAGCAGGACCCGTGGGCCATGACGGATGAGGAGAAGCTGCAGGCTGTACCCCTGATCCACAAGGAAGGCAACGAGCTGTACCGGCAGGGCAAGGTGCAGGAGGCAGCTGCCAAGTACTACGATGCCATCGCCTGTCTCAAGAACCTGCAGATGAAGGTGGGGCTCTCTCTGGGGCGCACACGGGTCTCCCCACATCGCTCTGGGTCTGCAGGCTCTGCAGAGCTTCCCCTCATTGTCCTCTGCAGGAGCAGCCAGGCTCTCCGGACTGGATCGAGCTGGACCAGAAGATCACACCCCTCCTGTTGAATTACTGCCAGTGCAAGCTGCAGTGCGAGGAGTACTACGAGGTGCTGGATCACTGCTCCTCCATCCTCAACAAGTACGAGGGTAAGGAGCCACGCAGGGAGCCCGGCCGGCGGGGCGGAGGGGGTACCGGGGAGGGTTGTCCCCCCCCTCCCCAGCCTCGCTCCACCAACCCCAGGAGTTCTCTCTCCCTGCAGACAACGTCAAGGCCTACTTCAAGCGGGGGAAGGCCCACGCGGCGGTGTGGAACGTGGCGGAGGCGCAGGCTGACTTCGCCAAAGTGCTGGCCCTCGACCCCTCGCTGCGTCCCGTCGTCTCCAAGGAGCTGCGGAGCCTGGAAACCCGCCTGCGGGAGAAGGACGCCGAGGACAAGATCCGCTTCAAGGGCATCTTCTCCCAGTAGAGCCCGCGGCCGCAGCGGAGAGCCCCGACGCTCTCTGGACAGGTTCTTTTAGATATTCCACATGTGGAATGTTCATGGATGTTTATTAATGTTTAATACAAATTTTACTTATTTGAAGTCATCTGAGGTGGCCCCGGGAGCTCACCACGGCCCGGTGACACGGCAGTGCACTTAAGTCGCAGTATTAAGTAGGGTAGAGCCATGGCAGCAAAAAAAGGTGAAGCTCCTCGCTGGGCTCAGGCTACGCTCGTTGTCACGCCGGGAAGGGACACGTGGGGTGACACTGAGCTCAAGCCCACCGCTTTCTGCCAAGTTCTTTTATTTTCTTTGATGTTTTTAATACTTCACCTTGGGCTGAGCCACCCTGCCTGGGGCTGGCCGAGCTGTTTGTGGCCACGGCCCCCATATCCTAGCCCTTCATGCCTGTACTCCGCGCCACGTCCCGCATCGTCACTTCCCAAAGCTGCTGCTATCGTCCCCAGCCGGTGTTTCCTCTATGACTACGTCACGATGTCAGCGCCGTAAATATTTTCTATAGACTAACTTGCTCGTTATTGCTATCTATATAAAACTCTGGTCGTGTTATGCCAAGATAAAGAAAAGTAAAACCAGTCACGGGCACCTGGTCACTTAGAAAAATGGCTGTTAGTGGCAAAGGAGGTAAAACAAAGTTGTGTTTTTTTTTTAAAAAAAAAAACAAACAGGGAGCCTGGCAAGCCCTGGCCCTGAGGCCTTGCAAACTCACTGCAATACCAAGACCTATTAGTTTTACAGCTGCTAAATGACTGTTCTAAGGGGTAGAGACTCTCCCGCAGGCTGCGTCTTGGCCCGACGGTGGAGAAGCAGCTCTAACACACACACACACAGAGACACCCCAAAGCCACCTCCCTGTGTGACACCACGTCCCCAGGCCCAGGGTTTTGCTGGTGGGTACAGAGCAGACACGGGGGCCCCGGCGCCTCGTCTTTACATCGCTTTATTTCACAACGAAACGAAGAGAACAAAGGAACCGCTTTTGAATCCTGGCCCTTCCCCTGCCCCACGGCTGGCAACACCACACGGAAATAAATAGGTGGGGAGTAGGGAGGTGGCGCTTGCCCTGGGGCATAGCCACGGCCCCCCCCAGTGCTGCCCAGGGACAGATGACCCCAGGGGGCAGCACACTGGATCCCCGGGGGGAAACCCCCCTGCCCAGGGCACTGCCCAACAGCAGCTCTGCAGCCCCACAGGACCGGAGGGGATGGGGCAGAGGGTGGAGGCAGAGCTAGGGGGCAGAAGGGGGGACATGGGGTGGCTCAGTCCCGAGGGGATGGCTCCAGCACTCCAGGGTGGCTTGAAGCGCTGACTCTGGGGTCCCCACAGTCACAGGGGGGGACCCAACGCCCTCGTCTCCTTCCTATCAGCTCGGGGCCCATCGCAGACTCCGGCCCCAGGTGCTCCCGGCTGGGAAATGGGAGGCTGCAGCGGAAAGGGGGGACGGTGGCCGTGCCACCCTCACTCCTCACCCTCCAGCTTGAGGCTGACGCTGCGGGGCTTGGCCCGGGACAGCCCGGGGGGTGCCGATGAGGGCCCCCCCTCCCGCTCCGCCTGGCTGGAGCCCCGCGACCGCAGGAGCTGGCTCTGTTTGCGGAGGAAGTCGACGGGCGCCGGGCAGCCGTAGGTGCCTTTGCCCAGCACAGGTCGCGGGGGTCCCTTGGGGGAGTGGGCCAGGGCTGCTGCCTCCAGCTGAGCCAAGTGGGCTACGTAGCCCTCGGACAGGAACTGCAGGACACACGGACAGCGTGAGCGGGCAATCCCAGCCACAGCATGCTCCTGCCACCCTGGTGGGGTCAGCAGTTGTCTCCTGCAGCCCTAGCCCGTCCCCAGCCCCACCACTGTACCTGGCACTGGTTGTAGAACTTCTTGACGGCCCGGCCCACGATGTAGATGTGCGCCGGCGCGAGCCCCAGCGAGCTGTAGACAGAGACGTCCTTGGTGGAGCCGTAGCCAGCGACGATGGTGATCTCCGCCTGTCCACGGAGAGGAGCATTAGGGCAGGGAGCGGCCCTTCCCACAGGGACAGCCACCCCCAGGGGACTGGGACACCCTCGATTTAATGAGGGATGGTTGCAACATCCATGGGCTGGGAACTGCCCCTCTGTGCCCTGAGCAGGGTCATGGAATCATAGAATGGTTTAGGTTGGAAGGGACCTTAAAGAGCATCCCATTCCAACCCCCTGCCCTGGGCAGGGACACCTCCCACCAGACCAGGTTGATCCAAGCCCCCACCAACCTGCCCTTGAACCCCTCCAGGGATGGGGCAGCCACAGCTTCTCGGGGCAACCTGGGCCAGGCTCTCACCACCCTCACACCAAACAAGTTCTTCCCCACATCTCAGCTCCATCTCCCCTCTTTCAGGGTCAAACCCTTCCCCCTCCTTCTAGGGCTCCCCTCCCTCATCCAGAGTCCCTCCCCAGCTTTCCTGGAGCTGGAAAGGGCAGGAACTGGAAGGGGCTGGAAGGTCTCCCTGGAGCCTTCTCCAGGCTGAACCCCCCCCCAACTCTCTCAGCCCGTCCTCCCAGCAGAGGGGCTCCAGCCCTTGTAGCCTCCTCTGGACCTTCTCCCACTGAGTCCTGGGTCAGGGGGTCAGTGCCAGCACTGCCCTCGCAGTGTCATCCAGCTCTGAATATCTCTGCCTGCAGCTCCACTGACCCCTGGGACAGAGGGACACCCTTCCACCACCACCAGCACTGTGTCCCCACCCCGATGGTGTCCCCGTCCCCACCTCGGTGCGCAGGCTCTGGAGGAAGGCGGCTTTTTGGCGCAGGGGGTCGTGGGTGAGCCCGTCGCAGAAGGAGACAGCGCCGTGGGGGAAGTTGTGCTGGGAGAGCCAGGCCACCACGCGGTGCTTCTGCATGTCGGGGCGTCCCGTCACGTAGATGATCATGTAGCCCGAGTCCTGCCAGTGCCTAGGAGGGGACACGCGTTGGTGCCAGGAGCCTGTGCGGGGACAATCCTGCCTCCAAGCATCTCCCAACACATCACACACGGCTGCTGCCTCCAAAACCTTCCTCCCCACAGGGATTTTAGCGAGGCTGAGTGAACAGCAGAGCTGCGGGGTATCACAGCAGGCTTCAGGACCACAACTGGGAGCAGCCTTTCTGCACCAGCAGAGAGATGCTGCAAAAACCCTCTGGGCGATGGCAGATCCCCCAGCTCCTCCCCATGAGGGCAACCTGCTCCAATGCCCCCGCTACCGTAATCTGGTTGTCACCACACCATGAAAGGAGGGTCGGGGTGTCCCCACCACGAGAAGGGCACCCACCGTACGACGTCGACAGCCCCCGCCCGCACTTTGGGGTCACTGCCCATGATGGAGACACTGGCGGTGAAGGAGCCATCGATGCTGAACACGACCGACTCGGTGCCCCGGGCCACCACTGTCAGGTACGCCTCGGCGTAGCTGTGGTCCCCCCTGGGATGGGAGAACAAGGGGGCCTCAGCGCTGGCTCTGTGAGGGAGGGGACCGGTGGCCCTCTGCTAAAAGGGCTGGAGGAGGAACCGAGGTGGCACCTCACACCCGCAGCTCACCTGACCACCATGCGCACGGGGTAGATGCCGATGGCCAGAGCCTTGTCCGGAGGGATGGTGAAGGTCAGGCGCCCGCTGCCACTCGTCACCTCAGTGCCATAGTACAGCCACTTCCCCGACAGCGGCTGCGTCATGATGTAGATGTCCACCTGGGAGAGGGAAAAGGGCTGAGCATGGACTGAACCTCCAGATCCTGCCACATCCCCCAAACTACAAGTCCTTATGACCCTCTCCTCCCATCCCACAATGTCCTGTGGGGTCCTGTTCACCACATCCCTTCCCCTGCCATGGGTGACACCAGCCCCATGCCTCCGACACCTCCCCCATGCCCACCCTTTTTGCTGGGGTCCTGGTGGTACCCATGAGCCCAGACGTACCTTCTCCCCGGTCAGTGTCACCACATCCAGGGGTCCATACATGAAGCGCCCGCTGAGGACCTGCGCTTTGCCCTCGCACACGATCACGTCGCAGGCCCGGTGGTTGGCTGTCACGTTCTGCAGGGACATGGGACACTCAGAAACCTGTGCCAGGGCAGCGGGTGGCACCCAAGGGGACACATGGGCCCCACCGGGCTGCAGGACCATCCCAGAAACCTCCTGGCAGACGGGAGCAAACCCTCCCAGCTGCGTCGCCCCACAGCTGGGGGTCTGCCCAGGCACCCGGGGACAGCCGGAGCCTGGTGCTGCCCTGGCAAAGGGTTGGGCTCCCGATGGCCACTGGGCACGTACCCGGATCTTCACTTGGGTGCGCTTGCGCTGCCACTTCTCCCGGGGGATAGCGGGGCTGTAGATAGAGCTCTCCTCGCTCTCCGCTGGCTGTGGCCCCTCTTTCTCCATCACCTAAAGAGCAGCACGGCCACAGCTCAGCCTCTGCCAGCCCACGGCGAGCTGTGCCACCCTCCCCGCCATGCCTGCCCTACCTGGCGCAGGATGAAGGCCACCACGTCGGAGGACTCCCAGTAGCTGGCGTGGAAGAGGTGGGGCAGGGTGATGGTGGGGAAGGCGGTCAGGGCGTCGGGGCAGTAGAGTGAGTAGTCAATGCGCTTGGGGCCCCACCAGCGCTCCAGGACTGCGGGGAGAGCAGGAATGAATCCATCCTGGGGTCTCATCCCAAGGTGCCAGCATGGGATGGGATGGGATGGGATGGGATGGGATGGGATGGGATGGGATGGCACTTACTCTTGACGACTTCACTGGTGCTGGCAGGAGTGGGGGCCTCCGCCGGCTCGTTGCCCCTCCAGAAGCCCCCGAAGCTGCCAGTGGGGGTAGGGGGGGCAGCCATGTCCACCTCGGGCAGGAACAAGGCAGAGTGCATCTGCAGGGCCTCCGCTGCAGAGAGGAACGAGTGAGGCCACCCAGAGCCCCCTGGGGCCACCAACCACCCTGGGACCCCTCCTCCAGCACAGCCCCAAAGGGGCGGGCAGGGCTCCCACATCGCTTTCCCCACACCCCAGCAGTGCTATGGGTGCTCTGGGTACCCTGACATGATGCCGGAGCCCCCAGCGCACCCCAGGGTGCCCAGGAGCAGTCAGGTGGGGAGCCACTCACCCAGCAGGGAGGAGGTGCCATCACCCAGGGGGTACTTCTGGTAGCGGGGCACGCTGAGCGGTGGGACAGCGTGGAAGGCCTTGGCCAAGAGGGGCTCCAGGCGAGAGGCGCAGGGGTCGGCGGCGTGGAAGAGGTTGTAGATCTGCTCACAGGCAGGACGCAGCTGGGCCACTGGGGCAGAGAATGAGGGGGTCAGGGCTGCCCAGGCTGAGTGGCAAGGAGCCCGGTGGGGACAGGGACAGGGCACGAGGGCTGGCGGGCACAGGGCAGCGCAGCCGGGAGCTTGGCACCCAGCAGGGAGAAAGCAGAACCCAGCGAGAGGAAAGGCTGGGGAGGCAAACCCAGGACACCGGAGACAGCCGGGGGACAAGCTGGGGCTGGCACAGAGCAGGGAAGGGGACACTCTGGGACAGACCAACACCCGGGCAGGCATGCAAGGGGCTCAAACCCAAGCAGGGCTCTTCGGGGAGGGGGTTGGGGGCTGGCACCGGGGCTGGTGGGGGTCCTCACCATCCAGAGCGGGCATGACGGTCTTGCGCAGCGCGAGCACCAGCCCCAGCGGGGAGCCAAAGAGGAAGAAGCCGGATACCTTAAATTCGAGGCGGGTACCGGTGCCCTCCGCCCCGTCCAGCGCCGCGGTGCCGCTCCGCGGTGCCTCTGCCTCCAGCGGGGCCTCGCTGGCCTGCAGGCTGGGACAGCGGGGCCGGTGGGCTCGGGGAGGGACAGCATTGCCCCGCTCCCACCAGCCCAGGGGCAAAGCTGTGCCCAGCACGGCCCCGTTAGCCCGAGGGAGCTGCTGGAAAGAGGGGGAGCTCCAGCAAGACACCCCCGAGGCGGGCGGCCCCCATGCAATGCTCCTTCCCAGGCTTGGTGCAGATGGGAAATTCGCCTTTTCCATAAAGCAACAAAATTAGTGGGGAGATCAGCAGGGCTCCCGCGGGGACGGGTCACGGCACTGCCAACCCTCCGCCTTGTTCTCACCTGCACGAGGAGCTGTGGTGGTGGCTGTCCTCCTGCTCCCGGCAGGGTGGCTGTGTCCCCGGCTCGGGGCTGGCCTGGCCAGACGCCGTTGCTCCGTCCGTGCCATCGGCCAGTGGGTCCCTGCTGCCGCACAGCTCGGGGGAGATGGGCTCCGTGCTCTGCGGGGGGAAAGGCAGCGAGTGCCCAGCCCCCGTTTAGCCACCGCTGGCACCCCCACCCCTCCTGTACCCCAGCACCGAGGGGCGCAAACCCCCTTTTCCACCCTCTCCAAGCAGTAGTACTCACCAGGCTGCCACGGCGGCTACTGCTGCGGCTGCCCCCCGAGCCCCCCCGGCTTTGGCACAGCGCGTCGAAGCCCAGGATGCCACCCACGCAGTCCCCCAGCAGCACCACCTGCAGAGAGCATGCACCCGTGACGAGGGCGAGGAAGGACAGAGCCCCCAAACCCTCCACACAGGGGGAACGTTTTCCCCGGCGGATCCAAGCCCCAGGCAGAGCAGATCTTTCCCCAGATCCCCTCTCTCACCTGGCCGCAGAAGCCTGCCCCCTCCCCAGAGTGCAGGAAGGCGCTGTACGCCTGGTTGGCACGAGCGATGACGGCACCCACGGCGTGCTGGTAGCTCCCCGAGGAGGTGGCCAACAGCGGGAGGGCCGCCAGCGGGATGTGGTCCTGGCTGCTGGACAGGCTGTCCCTGTCGTGGCTGTAGGGACTGAGCCTGAGAAGAACACGGTGGGAAGGGTGAAGGGGGCTGCCCTGGTGTCCCCATCCCACCGCGTGACACTTGCTTACCCTGCAATGCTGCACCAGGAGGTATCCCCTTTCCATCCCATCCCATCCCCTAGATGCCACACCAGGAGAAGGAAAGCCCTCTCTGAGGCCACCACCTCCAACAGTCCCCTCCCGCAGCCCTGGGGTGGTTTTCCAGGAGGACCAGCCCCCTCTTTGCCCCATGGAGAGCCCCGGAACACGGGGCTGCCATCGTACTTGGAGACGAGGGCGTAGGCGGCGGCGCAGATGGGCGGGCAGGGCACCAGGCGCAGCGCCACGTGCCCCAGCGCCTCGGGGAAGTGGACGCGGGTGACGGCGTCGAAGGTGGCCGCCAGCGTCTGCACGTCCGCCTGCTTGGAGCCCGGCTCGCCCGCTCCCTGGTCCAGGATGTTGCCGCTGTGGAGGATGAGGAAGAGGGCGTGGATCCGGCACGCCTGCGCCGTGCTCTCCGATGAGACACCCTGCAGGAAGGAGAGAGCTGCCATCGGCACCCACGCTAGGGACAACGGCCGAGGGGGCATGGCCCGAGGGAGGGGACAAGCGGGGCACCCACCTCGGAGCAGCCGGTTGCCCCCAGGGCTTCACAATCCACCTTGGAGGTGCTGGGTCCCTCCTCTGCAAGCACATGGCCCCGGTCCGGACGGGGCATCCAGATGGGGGTCAGCCCCCTCCCAAGATGTCCACACCAGGGTTAGGGGCCAGGGCCCCCCCTACACTCACCCAGCGCCTCGTCCAGCTCCGCGGGCCGCTCCAGCGTGTCCAAGAAGTCATTGGAGCTCCACTTTGTCATCTCCTTCGCAAAGACCTCGTCGCTGTCAGACAGGTCCTCTGTGGCAGCAGGGAGGGGGCTGTGGGTGAGGAGCCCACGAGGACCCCCCCCCCCCCACCACGAGGCACATCCAAGCCCACCCCGAGCCAGTGACTGGCCCCTGCCACCGAAACACTGAGCCACGGGTGCTGCCCCCCGTCGTACCGTGGGCATCAAAAAATTCCTCTTCGGAGCTGTTCTCGGAGTCGCGGGCGATGTTCTGCATCCGCCACTCGGACAGGCTCTGAGGAGATACCCCCCCTGCCACGGGCACAGGGTCAGCGCCCAGAGCCCCCCCGCAGTGAGACCCCAACTCCTGTCCCACAGCTCCTCCCTGCTCCTGCATCCAGAGCTCCCCTGGGAGACCCAGGACCACCTTTGGGGCACCCAGAGACTCCCCCCAGGAGACCCCTGGGGCACCCAGGCCAGGGAAAAGAGGATCCCCTGATGCATCTCCTACGGAGAAGAGCAGCTGCCAGGGGGTTGGGGGTCCCCATCCCACCCACACAGGACCTGGTCTCTCACCTCCATGCTGAGAAGAGTAGGAAGACCGGGAAGAGGTGGACCACTGCTTGGCAAAGGTATCGTCAGGAGAGGTGTCAGATGCCTCCTGCACCTCAGCCCCCTCCTGCCCGCTGGCACCCCCCGGATCCGGCCGCCCCTCGGGGCTGGGCCCAGTGGCGGGGGGTTCTTCGGCCTCACTGCACTTGGCCATCTTCTGCGCCAGCATCCTCGCCGTTTCCTCTTCCAGCTGCCGGATGTCCTCCATCGTCAGGTCCGTCCACTCGTCCTGCCAGCACCAAGCCTGGCGGTGGGCGCGCAGCATCACCTTCCGCAAACCTGTGACAGGGGACATCGCCCGGCATGGGGACCCGGGGGTCCCCAAACCTGCTCCCCCACCTCCAGCGGCGCCGACGGTTGAGGGCTGCCCGCTGCTGCCCCGCACTCACCCACGTCGTGGATAAACTGCTCGATTTTGGACTGCATCCCCCAGTAGCGGAACTCCACCTTGCAGAGCTTGTAGGCGCACATCAGGGGCCCGCCGGTGGCCGTCTCCAGCCAGTCGTCCCCCAGCGGCCCCCGGCCCGTCTTGGCCGAGTGGTAGAGCTTGGGGTCCTCCTCGGGCTTGTATTCGCTGGGGGAGATGGGGTCACGCACGATGTCGATGGTGTCTGCGGGGAGAACAGCGCGCGTCACCCCATGGTGCTCAGCAAGGGGACGCGGGACACCCCTTGGGCAGGAAATCGGGGAAAAAAACCACCCAAAAATCAGAGGGGCAAATTATTTCCACGCGCCGCGCACCCAACAGCCGGTATCAAACCCTCTCCATCCTGTGTTTGTAACATCAAAGCCACCCATGGGTGCACCCATCCCTGCACGGGGGCCGGATCCTGTGCCCCACGGAGTGGCGCAGCGTGGCTGAAAGAGGCACCGGGGGTGGCGGGGACGGCCGGGGNAAAAAAAAAAAAAAAAAGACTTTTAAGACTTGGAAAACAAGAGACAATTGCAGGGCAGGTGCCCTGAAGTGGGGCTTTGCCCGTGGTGGGGAGCTGAAACGGAAAGCGCCACAACTCCTCCAAGCCTCCCCCGCCTGCAAAACACACCAGGGGGTGTCCAAACCGTGTGGCGAACACGAGCCCTGAAATCAGGAACCGACGGGCCGGCCGAGCAGCTCGGATGGCAACACACCACGGGCGGCAGCGAGGAGCCCCGAGCAGCTCCCGGCAGCGTGACTCGCACGAGGACTGACAGCTCTATTTGCTTTTATAACCGGGAGAAAATTGGCCAGGAGACTGTTATCCCCGTGGGTCACCCCGGCTGACAGGCCACATTACTCCCCTGCCCTTTGAAACGTGAGATTGGGTTTAAATCTTGTGGGCGATACAGGACACCGGGGTGAGAGCCGAGAGCTGGCAAAGAAAATCCCAGCATCGGGATGGGAGTCCACACGGGGGCCAGTCCCAACCCGGCCCCGCTCCCCCTGGGAGGCAGCAGCCACCCGAGATGCAGCATGTCCTGCGGAAAGCCCACGGGACGGGCACCGAGGGGTGGAAATCAGGCAGGGCAGCAAGCAGCGGGCACAAGGCCATGCTCTCCCTGCTCTCCGCTCGGCCTCGGTCGCTGCCCGGTGGTGGCAGGGGCAAAATTTGTCCCCCTGGGCCCAAGCCACAGGCATCCCGGCCGGACATCCCCGGTGCCGCAAGAACCAATGAGAGAAATAGGTCAGATGAATCATTTCCTCCAAGTGCCTATTTTAGGCCTCCATTTTAAGAGGCAGCGCGTCACGCTCTGCACTCCGGTGCCTAAAACGACCAGATCAACATCGTCGGGAAAGGGAGGCCACAGCGGCCGGGGACAAACCCGCCGGCGAGGGAGGAATCCCACCCCAGGCTCCTGGCTCTGCCCGCCGATCCCCCCAGCAAGCTCTCCCGCCTGGATCCGGAGAGCAAACTGGAGCGAAGCCCCGGGGAGAAGGGGAAGCAGGACAGAGAGGGATAAAAATGGGGACACGCTGATCCAAAACACCCAGCACGGGTTCCCATGTACAGCCCGGAGAGGGGCCGGGAAGACAAAGTCATGCCAGACCACGTGGGATAGGGGCTGGGATGCAGGACANCAGCAAGCTCTCCCGCCTGGATCCGGAGAGCAAACTGGAGCGAAGCCCCGGGGAGAAGGGGAAGCAGGACAGAGAGGGATAAAAATGGGGACACGCTGATCCAAAACACCCAGCACGGGTTCCCATGTACAGCCCGGAGAGGGGCCGGGAAGACAAAGTCATGCCAGACCACGTGGGATAGGGGCTGGGATGCAGGACAGGGACACGGAGAGGGGAGGAGGCTGGCACCAGGAAGGAGAGGGCTGCACACAAATATACAGGCAAGGGAAGAAGGTGAAGGATGAAATTGTCCCCCAAAAGATCTTTAATACAGACTCTAATTTAGCAGCGCTGCCAAGGGAGTGGGCAGGGAGCTCAGGGCAGGCAGCTCGGGGTACAGGCACCTTCCCCTGCCAAGTTTCCACCCCGTAGCTGTCCCCAAAACAGCAAAGAGAGCAAAGCTGAGTGCGTTGCAGACGCCGAGCCCCTCGGGCACCACAGCACACCCACGCACCCAGCCCGGGGAGCGCCGCGTGGGAACCCCGGCAGGTATCGGGTCCTGCTCGTAACCCCCAGCCAACCCCGCGGTGCCCGCACGCACCCAAAATCCTCTGCCTCTTCTCAGCCGCGCTCAGGTTGAAGATGTTGGTCTGCTGGCCCCCGTCCGGCCGGTAGTACGTCTCGATCTCGATGGAGAACTTCTCCACAAAGGGGCAGGTGTACCTGGGGGACGTGTGGGGACGGGGATGAGTCCAGTGGCACGGCCGGCCCCACAGCCCACCCCACATCCCCGCCAACTCCCACCTGGTGCGGGTGTAGGGGTAGGCGTTCCAGGATTCCTCCTCCACCTGCAGGGCGGCCTTGGGGAGCAGCGCCCGGAACCAGCTGGGGATGTGGGAGCCCACATGGTAGATCTTGTGGGTGTACTGGCCGCTGCCGCCGGGGCCGTCGCTGTAGGGCCGGTTGGCCAGGATCTCCACCCCGCTGCCCTCGCCGCTCGACTCCTCACGGCTCTTCTTCTGCGGGGAGAGCCGCTGGGTGAGCACGGGGTCCCCTGGCATCCCCTAACCCCGAGACCCACATGTCCCCAAAGCCTGGCACCTCGCAGGCCCCTGTACCCTCCGCGACCCCTGGTCCCCCTGCGGTGACACCCCCAGCCCCACACGTGCTCCCGGGACCCCCTGCTCAGCTCTGTGTCCTCAAACCCACCGAACCTCAGTGACACTCCTGCACTGCTACCCATCCCTTGGGGTCAAGCTCCACAGTCTCCTGCACCCCCCAGTTCCATGCTCAGCCCCGCAGCCCCCTACACTTGCCACACTCAGCCCCACAGCCCCCTGCGCCCGTCAGGCTCCATGATCAGCCCCACAGCTCCCTGCACCCTCCAGCTCCCCATG
>QJSC01027991.1:425755-450297 GCA_003697955.1 Calidris pygmaea | reverse complement strand
ATCTTCTTTTGGGCCATATGAAAAGATCAGCTTTTGATTTGAATAGTTTATAACATGAAATTATACCCAGGTGAAAATGAATCATGCTGTGATTTTGAAGTGCATCCTAGAAATGGTTGGCCTTTTCAGGGAAAGACAGGAGTTGGAGCAGCCCACAACTCTTCAGAGCCCTAGAAGGCCTCCTACAAAATGCTGACAACCCCGGGCCCCGGCCACCCCCCCCCCCCAGTTCCCTCCCACCGCCGATGGCGCCGCGTTTCGGTGTGGTGCAGTTGGTGCTGGCGGCGCTGGGGACGGCGGCGGCGGTCCTGGACGTGTTGGTGGACGGGTGGGTGGCGGCGGAGTACGCCTGGGGAGGGCAACCCGGCTTGGCCGCCTTGGTGCTGGCCCTGCTGGCCGCCGCTTCCCTCGCCACGCAGGCCTGCAGCTGGCTCTGGTACCGTTCCGACCCCCCCGCCCTCCACCCCGATGTCCCCCAATGGCTTGTCGCCCTCCTCCATCTCCTCCAGCTCGGCTTCTTCTTCAGGTAGGCTGTGGCACCCGGGCATCCCTCCAAGTACCCCCACCTCGGCCCCTCCGCTCTGCCCCAGCCTTGCTCCTGTGCGGAGTCCGGGGGACAGAGAGGCACGACCACCCCCTGCAGCCACCACTTTGCCCGGGGAGACCCTTGGTGCCCCGTCCCCTCCGTTCTCGGGTGTCCAAGGGGCTCCCCGGGCAGAGCGGTTTGGCCCAGCCCCGGGTTGGAAACGCGTCAGTGGGAGCCACCAGTTGGCTCGCACGACTTCCCTCCAGCTGAAGTTTCTCACCCACATCCCAAAGTGCCAGTTTTGCTTTGTTTTCCGCTGCTGTCACCGCTGCCAAACCCTCAGGGCGGACTGTGGGAGCACCCCAAAACCTCGTCTGAGGCTCCTGGCCGTTTGGGGAAGTGGGGTGTCTGTGTGGGGCCTCCCCTCCTGCGGGGAGGAAATGATCCGTCCTCTTCCGCCAAGGGCGATGCTCAGTCTCACGCTTGAACTTCACGCAGAGGCTGAGTGGGATGTGGACACCGCGGTGCTCGGCCGGGGAAGGGGAGGAAGCACTTTGAGTGTAAAT
Organism: Calidris pygmaea; assembly: GCA_003697955.1. Taxonomy (NCBI): domain Eukaryota; kingdom Metazoa; phylum Chordata; class Aves; order Charadriiformes; family Scolopacidae; genus Calidris; species Calidris pygmaea. The sequence continues at coordinate 449,205 of QJSC01027991.1, read as the reverse complement.
GGGAGTGGTTTCAGCTGTCCTGCCTGGGCAGCATGAGGACCGAGGGGTGCACTGTGCTGCCAACCAGCAGCCCCCCACCGGTGGCCGGGTCTCCCCACAGGTGCCTCCATGCTCTGAAGGTGGGCTGGAAGGTGTGCTGGGAGAAGGCAGAGGAGGAAGAGGAGCAGAGCCATATTGCCTTCCTCTCCCACGACATCAGCATGCTGCGCCTCTTCGAGACCTTCCTGGAGAACACCCCACAGCTCACCCTGCTCCTCTATGTTATCCTGCGGACAAACAAGGCAGAGCCCTCCCAGGGTGAGGCAAGGAGGGGGGCTGCAGGGGTGCAGGCAGAGCAGGCTTGGACAGGACAGATTGGCTGTCCGTGGGGCTGCAGGACACTGTTTGTCTGTCCTTGTTTGAGGTATTATTCTTCTCCCATGTCACTCCTTCCTTTGATGTGACACACAGGGGCGTGGACCCCTGTCCTGCACCCACATGCCCCGATGGACTGTGCTGGGCCTGGGGTGGGAGGGTTGAAGCTGGAGGACCTCTGTGGTGATTCTCCTACATGCCCCAGGAGGGGCTGAGGGTCAGGAGAGGAGTCAGGAGCCCACTGGGGAGCCGTTGTGGATGTGGACAGAGGGTGGAGCACAGGCCACCAAGGAGGTGCTTTGTGCCCGGCCTGGCGTGGGGAGCAAGTGTCACTGCAATGAAATGGGGACCCCGACCATGCTCTGGCTGGAGCCAGCAGCCACCTCCTGCCTACCTGGGAGGTAGGTGTGCAGGGCTGTGCTGTCCTGTTGTTTCTTCCCCATCTCCTGGGCAAGGCTGGGCACCGGCCTCATCCTTGGAGAGGGAGGAAGGCTAAAGGAGAGACACAGGTGCTGAAGCTCCAACCCTCCACAGAAGCAGCTTTGGCAGCTGGTGGGAAGCTCATTTTAGCAATACCGGGCAGGGAGAGGTTTGGGCCCCCCTCGGTCTGCCCTCAGCATCTCCACCTCTGTGTTTGCAGGACTGGGGATCTGCACCGCGTTCCTGTGTGTGGCCTGGTCTCTGCTGGACTACCACAAGTCCCTGCGCTCCTTCTTGCAGCACAAGTACGAGCTGAGTTGGCGCTCCTCCATCATCTACTTCCTGTGGAACCTCTTCCTCATCTGCCCCCGCATCCTCGTGGTCGCCCTCTTTGCCCTGCTCTGGCCCTACGCCGTGGCTGTCCACTTCCCACTGGTGTGGCTGGCCATGTTCCTCTGGGTCACTCTCCAGGGCACAGACTTCATGGAGTCGTCCGGCTCCGAGCAGCTCTACCGCGCCATGGTGGCCGTGATCCTCTACTTCAGCTGGTTCAACGTGGCGCAGGGGAGGACGCTGTACCGCAGCATCATCTATCATGGCTTCATCCTGGTGGACAGCACGCTGCTGGCCCTCTCCTGGCTCTGGTGCCGGTTCCCATCTGACGAGAGCTCGTACCTCATCCCACTGCTCTCCGCCGCGCTGCCCTGCTATCTGCTGGGGCTGGCACTGAGGGTCACCTACTACAAGTGGCTGCACCCCAACATGCGGGTGCAGCAAGAAGGCGGCTACGACGTGGTAGATGCCAACAGGGGGACCGACGGGCTAGAGTTTCGCTCAGTCTCGGTGCCGGACCTCGTGAACAGGCGGATGCAATGGCTGGCTCAGGCCCAGTTTGCCATCTCCTGGCCCGTGAGGCAGCACTTCCACAATGGGGCTGCTGCTCTTGAGTCTGCTGTCTGAGGCCAGCTCCTCCAAAAGGGACTTGTCAGGGAGATAGATTTGTTAATTCTGTTCCTCTTCTGCCTCCCACAGCTGCTGTTTTGGGCAGCCGGAGGGACCTGGCAGAAACCAGGAGTGATATGTGTGAGCACCTGGTGCAGCTGCCATGGCTGTGCCCTTGAGGACAGCCATGGTGTTCATGGGGGGTGCAGCATGTTGTAGTTGCACTGCTGTGTCAGCTTCTCTTGTTATTTATTATTAGCTTTTTCAGAAAAAAAACAAACAAAAAAACCAGCAACAGTTTGTTCTCCCTGTCTGTGCTCAGCCTGTGCCGCCGCTGCTGCTCGGGGAGGTGGGTCCTGATGGGGAAGAGCTTGTTCCCTCCTTGGCAGGGACTATCTCCTGTTTCTGCTTGCAGCCAGGATTCTTCTCCTTCTCCTGTTTTGCTGTTAAGGCCAGAGGCTGCCTGTTACCGCCCCACTTAGGGAGGGGAAGGCGGCTGGGACTCCGCCGGGCAGGGCTGGGGGGTGCCTGCAGCCTGGGGAGGGTGGTGCGGGACAGGGTCAGGGCACGTGGGGCTGTGCCCCTTCAAAAACAAGGAAGCACGTACCAGCGTGGATTCTTCATGGACATGCGTGCCCTTTGCCATGCTGGCCGGTCCCTGCCTGCCTGCCTTTCCCTCCCTGCTGCTGGCCAGGAGAGGGGCAGAGCAAAGCTTTGTGTTTGGAGCTGGGCCCTGGGCCGGGCAGGTCACCCCTTTGCCACTACCCCAGAGCGACACTTTTCTCCTTCGAGCAGCAAATGGTGTTTGTGGGGTGGGGACTGGCAGGGTGCCAGAGCACCCCGGGACCCTGTCCTCTGGAGGGGGGTGGCTGTGTCCCTGTGTACGGCCATGGTGTGGCTCAGCACTTCTGGCGCATGATGGCCACCTCCATGTGCGTTTGCTGGCATTCCCACCACCGCACCCTGGGCAGTGCTCCTGATGCCAGGACCAGGCTGGCCTTGGCCACGACCTGCGTCTCAGCCGAACGAGGTGTTGATGTGGACAGTGTGGGGCTGTGACGGCTCCTGGGCAACGGACACCCGCTGCTCCCCTGGGGGGTGCTGCCCCTGGCTCCATGCCTGACCCCCACAGGCCCCAGAACCGCCCCTGCCAGTAGCTGTGGCACATCCTGGTGTTGGTCCTTGGCCCCATCCTCTTGACTCCATCACCCACCCTGTCCCTGGAGGGGATCCCACCATACGGGGGAGGCAGCAGGCTGCTGCTAGAGGAGGAGCTGAACCAACCGCTCCTGCCAGCTGGTCCCAGAGCAGGAGAACCCTTGCCCAAGGACAGTGACACCAGCAGCCGGCAGGGAGGAGGGCTGTGCAAATGGGAAAGGATGGTTTAGGTTGTGTGGGACTGTCCAAGAGCCACGCTCTCCCCTGGGAACCCCAGCAGTGACGAGGAGCCGGTACCTCCACCGCTGGCTGCCCAGGGCAGTGGGGTCTTGGCTGCACCGGGACCTGTGGCACCATCACCCGGATGCCATCGGTGCCACCAAGCCCAGGCCAAGTGCTCACAAGGGACCTGGACTGACTGTAGGGGTGTAAGAGAATAGGCTGAGGCAGTGACTATAGAAAATAAAGACTTTATTTTTTTTTTCCAGTTCATAAGACAGTTCCCATTACACAGACCATGAACAGGCAAAGGCTCTGCAGCACCCGGGACCCCTCCAGCTCCTGCTGCCCAGGGGTCGGTAACCCAGTACCTACTGCCAGGTCCGGCCACCTTCCAGACATCTCTCCCCCAGGGATCTTGGAGGCAGCAAATATTAGTGGATCTTAGGTGTCTTATGTTTTAAACCCTCTGCGGCTGCGGTGGGGCTGGACGAGAGGCCGCAGCGCGTGGGGCCAGCTGCCACTCAGGCATTCGGGTTTGTCACCAGTTCAGCTCCAGCCAGGTCAGGGGAAATGCAAGAGCACAGAGACAGATGCACAGCAATGCTCAGATAAAGATGCTGTTCCTGACACATGAGACAGGAAAAAATCTTAAATTCAGCCACCAGAGGAAAAAAAAATAAAATAGTCAGGTCAACCTTTATTAAACATAAACACAGAAATGTACCATCAACCTCCTATTATAAAAGTTCTTTACATACATTCAAGGAGACATCGTATAAATATCAGTATGAAATGTCACTGGCAGCAAGAGTTCCACACTCAGCTAAAATTTTGCCATCTTAAAATTTCCTTAAAACATTTTAAGTAAACAAACACAAAGCAAAGCCAGCCAGCTGCCAGGCTGCTTGGTGCCTCGGGTTCAGCACTTGCAGCGAGCGCCTGGGCAAAACCCATCCCACCTCGCCCCACCAGCCCCTCTCCTGCCAGCTGCTCTGGGCATCAGTGAAGCAAAGGGGCACTCGGCCACACTGGATGGTGGGAGGTTTAAGGCACAGGTTTTAATCCCAAAGTTCAGCCAGCCGGAGTACGAGACGTGCCCCGAACAGGCTGGTTCACAGGCTGGGACACATCCCAAGCCTGCTTACAGGAGACCTTTGGATGGGCTGGGGAGCCGCAGAGAGATGTTCAGGATCCAGCACAAACTCTTCTGTGACTGCAAATAAGTCCTGGTCTTCTGGAGACACTTCAGACCCTGGGAGCGGCGGGGCTACTCCTTGGAGCGGCTCACTTCCCACCAGATCCGTCCTGGCTGGCGCAGTAGTGACACGTCCCAGGGATCCCAGATGAGCTCTTTATGGACCCTGCAGTAACGGAGCCGGAGCCCTGCAGCGTCTCTCCCTTCCCTGCCCGGAGCCCATGCTGCTGCCAAACACCTACACACCTTCCCGGGCTGCTGCTGCTGCGTGGGGACACCAGTCACACCCCTGAGCCCTCCACCCCGTGCTCATAGCAGATGGGAGAACATCCCCCATAGGCTCCTGCTCTTGATTCTCCTCAACCCCTGAGGCTGAGCAGGACACACACGGCCCCAGCTCGCTCCAGGGCTCTGCTGGGCCAGTGCAGCCAGAAGACACCTCCTCCCCTGAGCTGTTCAGGAACACTTACAGCAGAAATTGGCTCTCACGTTTTTCTAATGGGAGGAGAGGCCGTGCTGCTCTTGTGCAGCAGCTTCTACACAGATGACTCCTGAAGCAGAATTCCTGGGGAAATACGCAGACCCAGAGCTCCTGCTCAGATCAGAGCACAAGGCCAACACCCAGCAAGGAGCTGGGTGGAAAGTGGACTGCTCCTAATGCCTGGGACCACTTTGGAGAAATTCCTCTAATTTTTTTTTTTTTTTTTCTTTTTTAATTTAAAAACAGAAGTGGAGCAAGGAACGTGTGAAACAGAGACCTGTGTCCAGTTCTGTAGTTCTGGGGATCCAAACTCAGGAGATGCTCTCAGCATGTCCCCCCGAGTGCTGACCAGAGCTTGCCCAGGAAGGCTCCTGGGGCACAGCAGAGCAACTCCCCCAGCACTGATGGCAATTGTTCCTCAGCAACTAATGCTGTGAAAGGAACACAGTGAACACATCACCTGCTTCTGTGGGCACAGTCTGAGTGGGGCAGCACCCTCCCTGGAGCAACACGCTTCCAGAGCAGTTCCCTGGGGTCCCAGGCAGGTAACACCAGGCTGGAGCCCAGCGACCTGGCAGGTCCTGGGTGCAGCTGCAGTGTTTGGATCAGCAGAGGCCTGCGGTGGGACACAGCTGACACCTGCCCTCCCTGCACAAACCCCTGGCACCTGCTGATTTGGTGCCATTGGGGTACAGGCAGGAGGCAGATACCACTGGTCACAGCCTTGACTTGGCACAAAATCAGTGCCCCGTGCCAGTCCCCAGTCTCCAAGTGGCTACTTCTGGCTTGTGGTACTGCAGGTCACTGACTCCAGCCTTTTGATCTGAGACGGTAGCAGAAAAATTAGTGTAAGCATCACTCCCAAGGCCAGTGTGCTCCAGGCTGCCAAGTCACAGTGTCTTAGAAAATTAAGTCCGTCTTAACAAGGCTTTTGTTTCTAACTATGTAGTTAGGCTAATGCAAAGAAGAATACAAGAAAACTGAATCTGATTTTACTAAAAGGAACTTATTCTCACAAATGGAGTCAGGAAAGCAGAGGTGAAGGTTAATAACCATACCCTTTCTTTATAACATTCATGAGAATTTAGTTCTCTCAAATTATTCCTAGTCCAGACGAGGACTCTGTTCACATCTGAGCAGTTTGCAATAGAGTTGTGCTGTATCTAATGTTCACAGGCAGTTTTGTTTTCCTTTACAGGGAAAATCTGTGGGATCTACATCTGGGTCATGGATATCTGAAATCCAACGATCTCCTTGTTAACAGGGCTTGTGCACACATTGACCAGAAGCCACTGGGATCAACTCAGGCCAGCAACGCTTTCCTCTACAGGAACCACATATCCCAGAAACATTCCCTTAACTTTCTATTTTCCAGTAATCCCACATTGAGAAAATAACATAAGGACATTGTAATAAATTAACTGCTTTGAACACTCAGGGAAGGAGAGAGGACACATTTCACAGCAACAGAGGTATTTTTGAATTTTCATTAATATTTCCTATGGAAAAAAAACGTAGCTTTTTCAGCTTTGCGAAACAAGGGAGGTTCACCTCTGCCATCAGTATTTTTCTATAAAAATAAGGTTTTGTGTTTACTTGGGTTCTACAACTAAGCTGAACAGAAAGGAGAAGGCTGTTGTATCACCCTCCCCTCTGGAGACTACCTGCAAGAGGAATTCAGCTGGCTGCTCTAAGTCTCTTCTTCAGACAAGCCCTAGCTCTGCTGAGTCTAGTGCTTCTTTCTAGGATAACTTTGTACTTGGCAGAGCCTGTGCTCCTGAGGCAATGACCTGGTGTCACGTTCTACTGAACAGTTTGCATTAGGTATGTTTTCTTCATCAAGCTGAAAAGTGAGTCCCCAAATGTAAGAGATTTCTGCCTCCCCAGCGATGGAGAGGGCTTGTGGGAGCTGCAGTCATGCCTTCGCTTCAACTTCTTACAGGAAGTCTAACTCGAGGGCTTGGTGAAGGGACACGAGGTCTGCATGATTTGTGATTCTCCAGAAAGGCATGTTGTGCTGTAAGAGAGATGACAAAGTCAGGTTTATCGAGGTGATTTTACAGCTGGGTGAAAGCAGTCAAGGTACACCCATGGGGTTGCACAATGCGGCATTTGTGACAATACCATCTGAGCACACCAGGCGCTGGAAGGACCTTGGCCCTATGCACATCGGTACCTGAAGCTTATCTTATCTGCACATCTGTTTATGATGGGCACCGGCACTGACTACCAGCTGCTTTGACAGTTTGATGGAAACCTTGGCACTTGGCTGTGAGCTGCTGCTTCGCCCAGGAAAGCCATTCCCAGGGACCCTGTGTATATGACAACTCTGGCCATGGCAGACAGCATGAAGCCTGCAGAGACAAGTGTCCTGACAACAACCTATTCAGGCCTGTCCAAATCAATCGAAGTTTTTGCTCCTTGTTTCAGACTCATGGTAGATGCTGTGTATTGATCTCACTGCTGGCAACCGAGTCCTGACTCTCTCTGTGCTTCAAGAAATGCCATCATCCTCACCAACTGCTGCATGGTATGACCAAGACATGCTACATCAAGCTACTGTTCTACAGGGACAATGTTACACACAATCTTAAACAAGAGTAAAACAGAAACTTTAAACCCTGAAGAGCCAAAAACCTCCCCATCTTAACGTAGTGAAAGAAAGATCTCTTGCGTCAAAGGCATAGTTCCCCCCTGGCTGCCCCTGGCCTGAAGTTCAGCCCTGGAAAGAGTCCCTGCAGAAAAAGACTGCTGCAGTAATTTCCCTTTGCATCCACCCACATCCCGCCTCTCCAGTCAGAAACCCACCTGCTTCGCTGCAACCTCTTCATCACGCCCATCTCCAATTACCACATAGGTGACTTTCTTTCCAAATCGTGACACGATCCTCTCAAAACAGCTCTCTTTACCTGCCAAAACACAATCCCACCATATTGAGCCTTAGGCAGAGAGTAACAGAAGCCTGAACAGGTCCCTTCTTCCCCATACAGAAACACACTCTTGTCTTGCTGGGAAGGGGATAACAGCCAGTTCAGCTCGTGAGGCCAGAAGCCACCACTATTACATGGCCAGCCGGACTATACGGGCTTCTCAGCTGCAGAAATTGTCTTTCCTGTGTCAAAGTCGCAGCTCTCCTGCAGGAGACCCCTCCATGCCAGGGACTCAGCGCAACCCCTTACCTATTTTTGTAGCACTATAAATATTTTCGATGGGAAACACCTCGCCCAATCCATATAGGAGAACTTTGGCAAGAGCTGGCACCAGTTGGGTGGTTGTGATCAGGATGTTCACACAGTTTTTTCTAAAAGAAGAAAAACACTTGTAAAAACACATCTATGGCCAGCGGTGCTGAGGGCTGCTCTGAGCAGCCTGCTTGGCTTTCCAAAATGCCACGTGCTTCAGTGTCCTGCCTTCAAGAGGCTTTTTATGCTAGGATTTTGATGTGTTGTTATTGCTTGTTTGTTTTTTTGTTTCAATCAGAAATTCTCCGACTGAAACACAATTTTGTGAGTGCAGTCCTATGAAGGGAACCTTCTGAACAACAGATGTTGCAGCAGAAAAATCCCAACAGGCGCTCAGGAGTGGAGCTCCTGCACTCACTCACTTTGCCTCCCAGTTCCTGTGACAAACAGGAGCAGAAATGCAGCACAGCACAGCACTGCATGCACAGCTAAGGGAGAGAAAGGGCTGAGAAAGCCAAAGACACATTTCCAGTTTCTGTACCTGGACTGTATGAGTAGCAGGGACTTCAATGCAGTTTCCAGCCAGGAATCCGTTAGTACTTCTATGTCAGTCCTTAGTCGCTGCAGAGCTTCCCTCTTCTGGGGGCTAAGGAGGCCTGGAAGACAAGCAACACCGGTGCTCCCAGTTGAGCTGGCAAGTCTAATGCAGAGACAGCCATCACTCAGTTTAACAGCTGCCTGTTCGGCGATAAATAACATGGTACTGAAGGCATCTGAAAGCTGAAACTGTCTCGAGACAATGGGAGAAACCAGCTTCCAGTGACATAGATAAGCCCAGACACCCATCTGTGACTCTCACGGTGGGGAACTGGGTAGACGCTTTTCTCCAATCACTTCAAACCACTTCCCAGGATACACGCAACAAAACGCATTTCTCTTGTACAAAGCACTCACAACAATAGTTGTCATCTGAGGCCACAGACAGCAGGGGAAGGAACTCCTGCAGTCACCCTCTCTGACTTCCTACTTCCGAAGGACCCTTTCCACTGCAATCCCTTTTAGATATCTTTTTTAACACCCCCCCCCCCTTTTTTTTTTATCTCCCTATTTTTTATCCCTTTTAGATACCATGTTCTCAGTTTTGAATTGAACACAGCCAGCAATGGAGCCCATACGCTCAAACCTGCTTCCATCAGTAAACACAAGAAAGGAGCACCCTTTCTGAACCATTCTCCACCCAGTTTCCAGCCATGACGTATGAACCCCCCACCCCATTCCAGCCCAGAACTGGCGTGGAAGGACCCACTGTGGGCTGCACTGCCAACTGCTTTACCATCTGGTAAAGACAGGTCCTGAAAAACTCTGCATCTGGGTTTCCCACACGCAAAATATGGAATAATGGTCTGATCCCTACCAGGAATAAGGGAATTGCAGCACACTGAAATGCAGACTTACACTGATAGATTTTTAAGGCTGAAAGTTATCCTTTTGAACACCTGATTTTTTGGAAATATGTCCAAGAAAACATTCTATCAAGTTTTTTTTGCGTAGGCAAAAGATACCCAAACCCACCTCCCAGCAGGCTGAGTCACCCTGCCAGGTGAGCTGCTGCAGCAGCACCCCTTTCCCAGGGTGGCAACGTCAAACTCAGACTAAATAGAAAATTTATCTACAATGGCTATCTGTGGTTTGCATTATTATTACTACTTTGGCATTGGAAGGGAAACACAACTAGAAGATTGTAAGTGACTTTGTGAACACATGGTGGAGATGTCATGTCATCCTTCCCCTCTGCTCTGCCCTGGTGAGGCCACATCTGGAGCACTGGGTCCAGTTCTGGGCTCCCCAGTTCAAGAACAGGGAACTGCTGGAGAGGGGACAGCAGAGGCTATGAAAATGATGAGGGACTGGGAGCATCTCTCTGCTGAGGAAAGGCTGAGGGACCTGGGGCTGTTCAGCTGGAGAAGAGCAGACTGAGAGGGGATCTCATCGATGCTGAGCAATAGCTAAAGGGCAGGTCCCGAGAGGATGGGGCCAGACTCTTCTCAGTGGTGCCCGGGGACAGGACAAGGGGCAACGGGCACAAACTGGAGCACAGGAAATTCCACTTGTGCTCCACCAATTTCCACCAATGAGGAAAAACTTCTTTCCTGTGAGGGTGGCAGAGCCCTGGAAGAGGCTGCCCGGAGAGGTGGTGGAGTCTCCTTCTCTGGAGACATTCAAACCCCGTCTGGACTTGATTCTGTGTGACTTGCTCTGGGTGACCCCGCTCTGGCAGGGGGTAGGACTGGATGATCTCCAGAGGTCCCTTCCAACCCTGCCCATCTGGGATTCTGTGACTATGAGCACAACAGCCAAAAGGTTGAACGCTGTGTTTCTTGACAATACCACAATAAAAGACACACTTTGTGAAGACACAAGTGAAAAGGCCTTCTGAGCAGCATGATATATAAGTCACTTAGGCCTGTTCTAAGCAGAGTGACAGGCAGCTTTTGATGCAAAATTAGCAACAAAATTAGCAACGAACACTGTTGGCACCTAAATTTTCTCTGATCACCCTTATCTATATGATAACTCCCAGACTGCACTGGCATGCCATTCAGTTTTGGAAGATGTACCCTCTTAGATTCCACGGATCTCACTTAGCACTAGGAAAGTGGTTAATTTTCACATCCAAACATTCAGGAAAGCAAAAGCTGTGAGAAGGATGGAGCCTGGCACCACAAACACCATTTAGTGCTCAGATACTTGGGTGCAGGTGAACACTCACCTCCAACGTTAGTTTTGTATTTGTCGTAGATCTCGCGTACCCTGCGGTAGCGGAAGGCCAGTTTTCTCATCCAGTCCACTCCACCCTGGACACCAACTGATGAACCATGATTTGCATTACTTCCTGAGCCACTGAAGCCATCCGTGGAGAAATTGTAGTTGCTGTTTCACCAAAGCAGATGTGTTACATGGGCCACAGCGGCAGAATCACTGCAGCTTTCCTGGTAGGGCTGCAGCCAGGAACTTCAGCTTTGAGGGCAGCTAGAAAAGCACCTCGGAGAGGAACTCTACACAATCCCCACTGCACCCCAACAGCAGAGACCAACTTCTCTTGGCAATGTACTCAGATATCCAGCTACTCTTGCTGCCGGGTCCGAACTGCCGTACTGAAATGTACCAATCCAACTCTTCTTTCACACCCTCCATTACAAAACCTCCCTTTCCTCTTTGCCTGCTCAGTCCTCTGTCATACAGGGCAGATTTCCTGCTAACCCCTTTCTCATCCTGCAGTGATAGGATCCCAGCATAGGATCTTCCAAACATAACAGCTGTGTCTTTACATCACAGCTGTAGCTCCACAAGCAGACGGGCTGCTTTACCATGACTGCAGGAAGCAGGTCCTGCTTCATCACTTTCCCCATACTTCTTTCTCCCTGACAGTCAGGCACTTCTCAGATTTTTCCATGAGCCAGTTCAGCTCATTAATGCAGCAGAGAACTTACCCTCACCCCCCAATAGTGTGCACAATCAGCTCACAGAGGGATACAAGCCATAGGGAGACTTTCAAAGGCCAGATCGTGAAGTTTGGAGTATTGGTTCTCCATTTATGACACGTCATTGAGCGCACAGGCAACATTCAACAGTAGACAATACAATTCACGTTATAATTCCAAAAGTCCAATGTTTTGTAGGTCTTCAAAGAAATACCACCCAGCTAAGAAACACAATTTGCCAAGTTTCATCACCTGCACAATGCTGACCTCCATCCCTTTTGGGCTTGAAGTCCCCACAAAAAACAGATTTCATCAGCTATACATTTCATGCTTTCATCAATACATCACCTTAAATCTTGGCCATTGTCATCAGATGCCACATCTTCTATATGTACCTGGTCACACTCCTGTTTAAGAAAAAAAAATAAAATCACACTGTTGGAATCCAGAACATACTGACACTTGCAGATAAAAGGAAGTGTGATATAAAACAATCCCCTCCCATTTCCCAACAGTAACAAGCCATGCCATACTGCCTCCACAAACCTACACGCAGCTCCCATTAGCTTTGTCTTCCAGTACTAGGATTAACTCCTCAGCACCTACAGGTCCTTGCTAAGACTGGGATTTGAAGTACCAGAAAAGTCTGAAAAAAGTGTGTTTCTATGACATTTTGAGTTGTCCGCAAAAAAAGGAACTCCCAACACTCACTAAACAGGTTGGACTCAAAACTCACTTATCATTTGAAACCCTTTTGCCATTTCACAAAAACAAAACAAAGCAAACAAAAAATACCCCAAAACCACATGATCTGGTCAAGTATTGATATTCCACTTCATCAACACAACCATCAATTCCCTTACCGGAGAGCCACAGCACAAACCCTAGAGTGACACATCAGCTGGTGGTACTGCCAAGACTCTGGTGCTTCGCATGGCTGATTTAACCCCGAGATAAATTGCAAGATTTAATCCCGAGATAACAGGACAAGAAGTGAATTTTCCCCATTACAAGAATTTCCCACTGCTGCTGCTAACCAAGACCCATAGCTTTAAGTGTTGCTGTCGATCACATAGTTAACATATCAGTGACTACCTTTCCAGCACAAGAGACTGTATTTGGGGTTTCGGATTTTTTTTCCTTTTTTTCTCCTGGGGCAGGGAGGTAACTGTCATTTCCACCTTGGCAAAGCTCACAGCTGCAAGCAGTCACAGCCACAAATGGAGATTTCATTTAAGTTTCTATTTGCAACAACAAAAGCATCTTGTTTTCCCATAATGTGTATCAGTGATGAACTTACAATAAACTGTTCACTTTTCACATTCAGCCTTCCCAAGCTTTAAACTAGTCCTGTAAATTCTGCAAAATAGGTTCATAAGTCCATATTTGTGGACTCATATTGAAGACGACATGAGTCAAGAAAGTTGCTATTTCCAACCATCTAATTCCAGATTATGGCATAACCTCACACCTCCCTGTATAGATCACATTACTGTGCCTATTACTATGTGATAATATGTAATAGCAAAGCATAGAGCATTGCCGTGACTGAAGCAAAGATTTATAATCAGCTTCTGGGGAAGTCATGCAGAACAGTGAGATGTATTTAATTTGGCAAAGAATACTGGCCATGAAGGAGGATGGGAGCTGATCAAAAGTCCGCGAGGCAGGATGGGAAGGGGAGAGCAGCAGAGACAGCTTGCAGGAAAGAAAAATGAAGAGTGCTGTGGGACCTCCCCGTGCAGAGCACACTGGTCTATGGAAGCGTGTCCTTCTGAGCAGCCAACGTAACCTACTGAGACACTGGCTCAGATGCACAAAATGAGTTCTGTCCTTGGCTGAGTCAAAGTCCCTGAGAACTGACATCCTCAAGGTCACCCTTTCCCCACATCTCTGTAAAACAGGATCAGTAAAATCAAAGTGCTTACCCGTCCAGAATGAAAATAGAAGACAAAGCAGACATCACTCTTTTTATTATACAGGTTCAAGTAGAAACCCTTAAGACAGCTAAGAGAGCTCATGACACTAGCAGTCAGTAGAATGTCTCAGAGAAGAGTGCATCTCTTTGATTTGGTTGTGCTTAGAACCACTTCACTGCTATGTTTCAGCACAAAGTGGCTCTGAAGCACAATAGCCCTCACAAATTGTGCAGTATAATTCTAACTGGTAACATGGAGTTTTGCCTTTCAAAAACATTTGCCATGTACCTCCAAGTCATTGAAAAACAAGTGAGTATCAGCCACTTCAAAAATCATTTCCTCCATTGACAGACCTGAGCCAATCACTAGAGTTGGGTCCTGGTAAAACAGAAAGAGAAAACGTAAATTCACTGTGGTTACAGGCAGAAGTAAATTGTGATAAAACTTTCATCAGTTACATTGCACAGAGTTTCTCCTGTGTGTCAAACCTGATGTAATTTCATGTGCACTCACTGGTGTGAACTACAATTTCCCCAGTATTTTAAACTCAAAAATAAAAAAACCACCCGAAAAAACAACAAATACATTCTGGTAATACAGTGACCCAAAATTTAACAAAATACTTTAGTACTGTATCACAGGGACTGATGCATTTTCAGAAGCAACAAAACAAAACATTCAAAAATATTCAATCTGTTTTGAAGAAGAAAAAATACTTCCTTTCACTGTGCGCTGTGACCTCAATAATTCCCAATGATAGTAACAAGAAATAGACTTTTTAAGACTTGTATTGATAGAAGGGAAGTGTTTGTGATGTCCACATCCCAGCTCTGCATAAAGGCAAATTTAGTTCTTTTCCCCACCCCAAACTGCCAACAAGTTAAAAGTATCACGTTCTAGATTTAAAACAAAATATCATTTTCTATTCCTTTTCCAAAGGTTAGCACCTACGTCTGCAGGACAGAAAGGGGTTTTCTTCCACAGAGAAGACAATATTACCTTGCCATATTTTTGAGCATAAGACCCTGTGAGAAGTGAATGGAAGATTATGATGGTCTCATCCAGGTCCCAGAGAAACACTCGCTGCGTAGAGAACAAAAGCAGGTTAGAGCTGAGCTACTCCAAGCACTGAGCTACAATAATGGAGCAAGTTTTAGGGTTAATTTTGTGGCCAGTTGCAGTATGCTTTTAGCAGATATGAACAGTATTTAACAGTATTAATCTGTTAAATACTGATCAGGCTGAACACATTATTCATTAAACTCAGTTTAATGTAGTGGAGTTTACATACCGTACACTGCAAATATATGTGCCGAATAAGGCTCTCTTGGTCAAACTATTTCCAAAGCTTCTCTTGCTTTTATAGTCATAAAAGGAAAAACTTAAGAGTGCTAATGAACTTCAGAGCCCTGCTAGGGTAGTTTACTGTCTGTGATCTTGGAGAGCACAGGCAAATGACCTTTGTTACGGTAAATAAGGGGGACTGTCTGTCATGAGGAATAGCAGAGTTTCAGCACAGAAGGACTTTGACAAACTTGAGAACTGGGCCAACAGGAACTAGCAGTTCAATAACTGCAGACTGTGCAGTGCAGAATGACCCCGCGTATTGCTCCAGGCTGGAAGGAGCTGGAGGGTACAGTGGACACCAGGAGCAGAATGAGCCAGCAGGGCGCTCTCCCTGTGGATAAGATGTATTGTGTGCTGAAGAATACCAAGTGTGCCCATCTGGCAGAAGGAAGGTGCTGTGACACCCTACTCGGCACTGGGTGACCCCAGATTGCATTCCCAGCTCCAGAGGTATGTGGGGAAATTAGAGTGCAGCCAGCAAAAGGCTGTCGAGATGGTCAGTAGCCTAGAAGAGAGGCTGAGGGAGCTGTGATGGTTTATCTCAGCAAAGGTTTATCTCAGAGACTAAGGGTGATCTAATAGCAGATCACAATTAATTGAAAGGGAACTGCAAAGATGATGCAGACAAATTCTTCTCAGTAGTGGCAAATGGAAAATTGCCATGGAAAAAGAAGGGGGAAATTTGCAGCTTGGGAGAGTCCAGTTGGAGACAGAAAGTCTCCTTCCCCAGGTGGACACGGCAGTCCTGGGATAGATCACTAGACAGGTACAGGATCTCCAACCTTGGAGGTTCTCAAGACTCAACTACACAAAGCTGTGGTTCTAGTGATGGGGACAGCTCTGAGCAGAAGGCTGTACTAGAGACATCCAGATGTCTCCTCCATTGACACCACTATGATTCCAAGATGTGTCTAAGTGATGCTTGTCAAGGACCACTTAAGAACTCATTTGGGCCAGTTCTCAGATAAAATGGCTCATGGGAAATCCCAAATTCTCTCTCAGTACAGTAAGAACTTGGACCTGTTGGAGTGGGTCCAGATGAAGCCACAAAAATGATCAGAGGGATGGAACACCTCTCCTATGAGGACAGGTTGAGAGAGTTGGGGTTGTTCAGCTTGAAGAGAAGGTGCTGGGGAGATGTTATTGCAGCATTTCAGCACTTAAAGGGGGCTTATAAGAGAGATGAAGGCAGGCTTTTTAGTAGGGTCTGTTGTGACAGGACAAGGGGTAATGTTTTTAAACTAAAAGAGGGTAGATTCAGACTAGATGTAAGGAAGAAAATTCTTACACTGAGGGTGGTGAGACACCGGCCTAGGTTGCCCAGAGAAGCTGTGGCTGCCCCATCCCTGGAAACATTCAAGGCCAGGCTGGACAGGGCTTTGAGCAAACTGATACAGTGGACGATGTCCCTGCTCATTGCAGTGGGGTTGGAATAGATGGCCTGTAAAGGTCCCTTCCAATGCAAACTGTTCTTTTAGTCTAATGACCCTCTTCCATTTCCATGGAGATATGATGAAAGAAAGAGAGGACGACTTTTACCACCACACTATTCTGTAATGCTATCTGTAGAAAACAAGGTTACTACTTACCTCCAGTTCACTGTCCTGTGAGGAAGAAGTATCTGCTTTCCTCTTCCCCCTGTTCTTTCCAGGCATGTTTTTTCTTGTCTGCTCATCTAACTCTTTACTTGCTGTTGCTCTTGATAATGAAGGACTTGTGGATGCATCTCCTAGAAGAAAGAAATCACACACCTCTCACCTCCTTATGTCTCAAAACACACCAACATAAAGCTTATAGCATTTGGCCAAAAACCTCCTTTGCAAAAGGTAAGATGTTATCTTCCATTATTGATGCACTAGTAGTTAAACCCTTATTAGAACATAAAACATGATTTTTTTTGTCCCATCATTTCAAAACAGCTCTGTCTCCTCAATTCAGTCCACTGAGGACCCTCCCACTGAGGACCTGTAACCTCCCAGATGTCTCACTACCCTGGAGCTGGCTTTATTACTCAGCTGTTTCTTTTAATACTTCTTGAGCAAGCACCAGAAACCCTCAGTCTGGAATAAGTGTACAAAGGGAAGTAATGATGCTGCTCCCTCCCAGATTTCCCCGACTAGTCAAAATGCTTTTCATGTCAAACACCACCACACAACGCCTGCTCTTTCCACCTCTGCATACGCTGCTAACTCCTGTGCCACCGTAAGCCCTTGACTAACACCTACGCAACAGCCAGTGCACCGAGTTATCCGGAGTGTGTTAACCACACACAAACCCACAGTGTGCTAACTGGAAAACAGACATCATTTGACTACAGCTCCACTGGCCTATCCAAGAACTAGTAAAGAATAACAGGGATGATCTCAACCCTGAAGATGCAGACTTGGCCAAGCACCATGGCCATGATTGTCAACGATACATTATGAAGCCTATTCTGCCACTGGTAAGAACACCCTTCCCAGGGAAAGAGTAAAGCATCAGCATTTAAAAAACATTAAAATAATAAAAATCATTGCTTTGATATGCAGAGTATTATGGCCATGATGGAGAATACTTTCTGAATCCTGCCGTCCAGGCAGAAGAGTTAACATCCCAGACGTCTGCCTAACTAGTTAAGAAACAGGACCAGAACTGTAGCGGGAAAGCAGCGGACACAGTGGACTTGAGAGCTTGAATTCAGTCTGGGTCTGGAAGATGAGACATTGCAATTCCTATGAAAATTAATGCAAAACTGTGAACTTGGAGAATTCCTGAGCCAAAAAGAATGGTACTGAAAACATTAACAGCTGGGCAATTCCCTGGCCAGTGTCTTTAAATAACAGGTCAATTCCTTAGGTTTTCAACACCAAAGAAGAACAAATTATCATGCGTAAATCTGCTGTTGCTCTCTCCAACTAGAGGGCAACTGCTTCCTGAACGAGGGAACGTGCCTGAAGCATCACACTTTGTGATTTACATCATACAGTGTGGCATTTGTCATCCCCTGTCCATAGCACCCCATAAGGTAAAGGTGAGAGAGGTCTGGAACTTCACTGAGTTCAGGACCATTGATTTGGGTGCTATGCTCGCTGGCAGCCACCCATCCCTGCTTTCAGGTTGCCTGAATGAGTTTGAGGACTTGGCACAGCTCATGTACTACTGATGGACTCGGGGAAGATGGAGAAGGCAAAGTGCTGCAGAGGCAATCGCTCACCTCCCACAAGCAGGCTGATGCCCTGCCAATCTCCAAGCAAGAGCCACCTTGGAAGCCACCCCCTCTTCCTCTGCTTCCGTTTGTATTGCAGAACATGACATTATAGGGTATGGGATATCCCTTTGGTCAGCTCAGGCTAGCTGTCCCAGCTGTGCCATCTTCTAGATCCTCATCCCCCTCCAGTCTGCTCACTGCGGGGGTGTGGAGGGGAGAAAGCGCTGACACTGCAAAAGTGTTGTTCAGTAGGATCCAAAACACTGGTGTGGCATCAACACCACTTTAGCCATGAATCCAAAACACAGCATCAGCAGAGCTGCTATGAAGAAAGTTAAGTCCATCCTGGCCAGACCCAGGGCACCAACAAAAATCAAAGGAATTTGTATTGCCTACCAATCTGTAACAGACAGCAGATTTCCATTTAATACTGTTTGACAACACAGGAAGAATCTCATACCTCCTTGGGTAAGACACCGAATGAAGTCCTAAATCTTTGCTCTTGTCCTTGTTAAGTTTAGAAAATTGTATTTTTGGTCAGGAAATTTTAATCAACACCACTGTGGTTGGTACATGACATGGCATTAGTGGAAAAGGCCAGCCAAAGATGTGACTTCTTTAGATAGTCAATTAAACCTTTTCAATCCACTTCCTACACCTCTTCTCTTAACAGCTAAAATAATCTCCCCAACAAGTGCCAGGTAACGCAATGCTTTGCAGATGCAGATCTGCTCACATGTGCAGCACAACAGATGTCATTTCCAAAACGGTTTACATGATGAATCAGAGGCAAGGAAAGGATATACCCCCAGTCACACCAGAGACCAAGCCATCAAGAGGTGATGGCCAAACTACAGCTCTTGAAAATGCAGGAGCAGTCCCAGAGTGCTCCTGTAACTGGGACAGGCAGCCATGTCATGGCTGTCAGGTAATATGAATGCCTGCCTGCAGGAGGGAAAGAGCTGGACACTGGATACCATCAACTGCCCTGTAGCCCAAGAGAACACCCAGCCCCGACACACGACAGAGTCAACAGTCCCCAGGGAGCTGGCGTTGGCAACTCCTCCAGTCACCCCTGGAATTCCATCTCCCTAGATGTCATTCAGAGCACGTGGTAAGTGTTTGCTGAAGCAGCATAAGACTTCCAATACACAAGTTTGGTTGGTCTACCTTAATACTTCGCACACCAGTGAGACCAGTCTGACAATGGAAGGCAAATGTCCTGTCCAGGTCAGCACGCAAAGATGCTGCAATTACCTTTTGGAAAAAGTTTTCCCCATGTCTGCACACTGTCGTGTTTATCACAGGTATTTTGCAGCCCCCCTGTTAAAGATCCAGCCCTTACCAGAGGAATGTCTCTGCATCGTCCGTGTAGGCACCATGGCGTTTGGTTTTTCAGTTGGGTACGTAGTTGTTGCTAATGCAGAACTCTCCGTGTTGCTGTCTGCTGGTGTTACAACCCCAAAGCCAGAACTCGGGTAACACGTCTGGTACTGACTTTGGCCAAGGATTGTGTACGTAGGATAGTCCTGTCAGAGGGAAGGATTAGTTATGATAGGACACTTCCTTCAGAAAACACTCTATATTAAGATGACTCTTATGCTAGAATATGCCTGTCAAAGAGAAATCCCAGCAAGAGCACAGTCTGACTTCATGCTGTTTCTTTCTGTGTACGTAGGACATCTCAAACGAGGGATGAGAGATCTGGCTTCCCCATGGCCCCCACACAGGCAGGAGCCAGCAATCACAGGGCCAATCCAGTTTCTTCAAAAATGAGTTCATTACGAACGATGTGGCAGTAACAGGGGCGTATCGAGTAGATGCCACGGCATCAGGCCACACATCATCTCTGTTCTGGAATTTGTGGGTTTGTCTTGTTGTGTTTTACTTTCTGATATCAAATGTATTGACAGCAACAGAAAGTGGTCCTGGCACTGGCCGAGGGCCCAACCTCAGCCATAAGAGCTACAGGACAAGCTGCCTTTAACTCATGTCCTGACTTCAGCAAGCAATTATCTTGCATGCTTTGATGACAGGTACCCACTTATGGAGACTATTTATTAATTTAGGAGGAGATCACCAAGCACCTGAAGCTATGCTTGAAGATTTTAATTTCTGCTACTAATAGTAAAGAAAGCAGCCGCCCCAAATGTCAGGTCACACTCTTCTGGCACACTGTGCACTCCCAATTCCCTCAAAGAGCACCCTGGATTTGTGAATGAAGCACTTTGGCCTGCATGACTGAAAGAAAATATTTTTTTCCCCTTACAACTCCAAGCAAGTTTATGTTAATTAAAGCACCTTAAAAAGCAACAGCATAAGCACACAAGAATTTTTGTGCATCTGTTGCATTTTCCCCCCTTCCTATATTCTCCTTCTGCAAAGCTGTGACATTGAAGGGTTCTTTTGTATTGTATTTTGTATATTTTTTGTATATTCAGCAGAGCAGTTAGCCACTGACAGCCCTACGTATTACCCACCGCAGGTCACAGGCAGGGGCAAGTGCTCTGTGCTAGCTGCAGGACTTTTTGACTTTGTTTTATTCTAGCACCAACAGAATGGAACTCCAGCTTTACTGGGGGTTTTTTGTTTGTGTACAACCAATTTTCCTTTTCTTGCTGAGGAAGAACAAAGGCATTCAAAAAATATCCACCTGTAATTCTCCCTGGAAGTCTGATTCTCAAAATAGTTCTATTGTTTCTTCTCCAATGCCTCCCTTTCAGAGACCTCAGTACCCTGTTTAAGATTCACCACACCATCTGCAGACAAGGGAACAGTTTCGAACAGATGAATTGAGTTTCCAAAGGGAAAAGCATCACGGTCAAAGGGACAGCAAGAGTCATTTTGCTGACTTCAAGTTACATACTGAGCCCTGCAACTCTAGCACCCATTGTGCTCCTTTTGAAGTGATGCACATATTTGGCCTTCCTTTGTTAGTTTTGAGTAAGGTGTTAAACAAAGGTGAAGGAGATGCTGCACGTAAATATAGCAAGGAAGAAGTTTTACCTGTGAGATGGTGGCTACCGCTGATGTGGAAATATTGACAACAGTTGAGGATGTAGAGACTGGACTGGCATTGGTAGTTGATGCTGTAAAATTAAGAATTACTGCATTAAATGCTTCTAGAAAAGCACAAGAGACAAGACCAATCCAAGCTGTGAAATAAGTACTTACTAGGCTTATGTGCAAGCATTTGTGCTTCCAGCAGCACTCTGCTTCTAACAGCCCCAAAAGAGCTGGGTGTATTTTGAAACCAGTTACTTTTCAACTGGGCTTACAGGGAAGGAGAGCTAGCGTATCTTTTAAAACAGTACTTTCAAATGTTTCAGAAACCTTTTCCCTCCATGCCTGCTAAGGAACTGGAGCATAACTGAAATGGTTTCACATCTTTACTAAAAGTTTTGAGAAGACAATCACATTCCGATATTCAATTAGTAGCAGTACAAATCAATCAGAATAAATCAGTAAAATAGATATGAAGGTGTTTAAATCAGCTCTGAATAATAATAAAAAATATCTCTGCATTGGAATTAACATATTTAATCTAAAGACATCAAAAAATTTAAGGAAACATACAAATACTTCAAACAGTATAAAAAGGGTACTTCCTACTGGAGAAAGCATACCAATCTCCCCATGTTTTTTGGGTGAGACTTTCTGAAATAATTTGTCAACAGCTTGTAAGACAAATTATTAGAGACATGTAGATGTTAGTATGAATTTTAAGATGTTTAATAGCCTTCATGTCACTGCATTCGGCTCTTCCAAAACACAGAAGAGGCTGCTAGAGCACCATCTGAGACCACCGGTCATTAGCAGATTTTGTGGTTTTACAGCCAGAGAGACACTCCATTAACCATTACCATTACCCATGGGGTTTTGGGACCCTTAAGGATGAGTGAAAACAAATCATGAAATCAGCATGAACAAACTCAAGACATACTAAACCACGTGCCACCAACAAATATTTTTTTGCTAAACCTTCTTTCTCTGCACACAAATAAAACCAAAAATCACTTTTAGATGCTCATGAAAAGACTTGCAGAAATCCACAGTATCACCTACTTTACCATCACTCTGAGAAAAGCCCTACCTTTCTTCACCCAAGTGGAATCACCCCGGGACTGAAGAACTCAAGCTTCAGAAGGCTTCAGTCTTTCTACCCCAGGAAAACAAACCCACCATGAACTCTTACTCAATGTACATTGTGTTATGGCAAGCACAGATAGTGAATGGCTCCTGGAAAGAGGAATGGATCCAAAATACGCCTCAAAAAAGATGAAAACCAAAAGAAATGTATCTTAAAAGAGGAGCAGAAATACACAATATTTACAAGAGGTGAGAAATATGAAGGGTGGCATCCCTGTGGAAGCAGAAACAAAGGTAAGTAATCAGCCCCTGGGAATCCCTTCATAGATAGGAGCAGTCGTGTCCAAAAACATATGGGAGAGAATTTTGGGAGAAGAACATTTAGAAAAAGGAAAAAAGGCTGCACTGAACAGCAATAATGGTAATGAAGATACTCAAGTACATACAGTAGCTATGCAGCTACTAGAAGCCCAGCTGTGAGAGTAAGATACCTGTCACAGATACTCCTCAGAAGCAACTGCTAGAGAACAGACGTTAGTTTCCAAATAAAACTCCTTCCAACTATACCCAGTATAGAAAAGATCAAGTTATTAGCTTAGGAAAATGCCACTTCCTAGGTCACTGCAAAGAGCAGCTCTCCAGAAAAGACCCTCGCTAACACAAACCAAACCTGCCATGAAGCCAGAGGAGAGGAACTATCTAGAAGACAGATTATTCTATCACCTCTCTCAAGATTATCACGGAGAGCAAAAAGAAAGCGCTTATCACTTTTAGTGCTCTGAAGAGGCTGCTTCTCCACTGAGATAGAGAACAGAAATCAAGAAATCATAGAAAAAAGACTCCAAGGTGTTGGGATTCTGGTAAAACCACGGATTCCCTCATAAGACCTTCTTTGTTTATCTTGAGTCTGTTCTCCTAAGATTTCTTTTTTAATTATCCTTTATCTATACAGTGTTACACATCAGATCTTTACAAGCAGCTCCCTCTACACAGATTAACCAATACTTTCTCTGCTGTGGGTCAGCTCCTTTTACATAGGAATGGGCAAAAAACATGCAAAAATGTTTGGCACGGATGCAGCAAAAGGGACCACTTGATGGTCTCAGGTTTAAAAGATCAGCAAACACAAGTATTGCCTTGAAGCTGCCGTGACCCTTTTTCTCTTTTTCTTTCTTTCTCCCCCACTTCCAGACCTCATCCTCAGAGGCTATATAGAATCATAGAATGATCTGGGTTGGAAGGGACCTTCAAGATCATCTAGTCCAACTATCAACCTAACTCTTAAAAAAAAACCATCACTAAACCATTTCCCCCAGCACCATGTCAACCCATCTTTTGAACACTTCCAGGGATGGTGCCTCAACCACTTCCCTGGGCAGCCCATTCCAATGCTTGATAACCCCTTCCGTGTCAAAACTTTTCCTAATATCCAACCTGAACCTCCCCTGGAGCAACTTGAGGCCATTTCCTCT
>QJSC01027991.1:395364-423455 GCA_003697955.1 Calidris pygmaea | reverse complement strand
TTCATAGGAGAGGTGCTCCATCCCTCTGATCATCTTCGTGGCCCTCCGCTGCACCTGTTCCAGCCGGTCCATGTCCTTTCTGTGTTGAGGACTCCAAAGCTGGACACAATATTCCAGGTGGGGTCTCACGAGTGCAGAGTAGAGGGGCAGAATCACCTCCCGAGACCTGCTGGCCACACTTCTCCTGATGCAGCCCAGGACACGGTTGGTTCTCTGGGCTGCCAGCGTGCATTGCCGGCTCATGTTGAGCTTCTCGTCCATAAGCACCCCCAAGTCCTTCTCCTCAGGGCTGCTCTCCAGCCATTCTCCACCCAACCCGTATTTGTGCCTGGGGTTGCCACGTCCCAGGTGCAAGACCCTGCACTTGGCTTGGTTGAACCTCATGCAATTTGCACGAGCCTACCTCTCTAGCCTGTCCAGGTCCCTCTGGATAGCATCCCTTCCCTCCAGCGTGTCAACTGCGCCACCAAGCTTGGTGTCATCAGCAAACTTGCTGAGGGTGCACTCTATCCCACTGTCCATGTCTCCAACAAAGATGTTAAATAGTACTGGTCCCAATACCGACCCCTGTGGAACACCACTCGTTACTGGCCGCCACCTGGACATTGAGCCATTGACTGCCACCTTTTGGGTGCGGCCATCCAGCCAGCCAATTTAGGACAGGATTGCTGGTTTTGTAGCAAATAAGAATTATTTAAGGGTTTTATGGCAGGATATAGTATATTCAGAGAATAAAAGTTTATGTAGAAGGAACCAAGTGATTGCTAAATCTCAATTTTAATTGCAGCTGAGGAGTGTTAGAATAAGGTGCATAAAACTGATGCTGTCACCCTTTCACCTTTCTTAGTTCAGACTGTGTTGTCTTCCAGGTCACAGCATAAGTTGGAGTCATTGTAAGGCAGCTAAATTACATGATTTGTGGCTTGTGCAAAAGATTCAAGATCACTGTAGAGACTAATCAGGCCTAAAAATCTCTCCAGGTCCCTCCTAAATTGTGCAGCAATTAGTTGGCACTGACATATGCAGAATCTGTAGCTACCAAATATTATCACTGTAATATAATTAACATCTGTAATATATATCTATGCAAATGTGTCACATTTTTGATTGTGTGGGGTTTTTTTTGCTTCGTTTTTTCTTTTCTTGAATAATATAGCTATTTGGTGAAGCTTATTGTTGGGAGTCAGTCTGGACTTCTTACAGGATTTAGCAACAANCCCCCTGCCATGGGCAGGGACACCTCCCACTAGATCAGGTTGCTCAAGGCCCCATCCAGCCTGGCCTTGAACACCTCCAGGGATGGGGCATCCACAACTTCCCTGGGCAACCTGTTCCAGTGTCTCACCACCCTCATAGTAAAAAATTTCTTCCTGATATCTAATCTGAATCTTTTTTCTTCCAATTTGAAACCATTTCGCCTTGTCCTATCATTACATTTCCTGTCAAAGAGTCCTTCTCCAGCTCTTCTATAGGCACCCTTCAGGTATTGAAAGGTCGCTATAAGGTCTCCCCGGAGCCTTCTCTTCTCCAGGCTGAATAGTCCCAGCTCCCTCAGTCTGTCTTCATAGGAGAGGTGCTCCATCCCTCTGATCATCTTCGTGGCCCTCCGCTGCACCTGTTCCAGCCGGTCCATGTCCTTTCTGTGTTGAGGACTCCAAAGCTGGACACAATATTCCAGGTGGGGTCTCACGAGTGCAGAGTAGAGGGGCAGAATCACCTCCCGAGACCTGCTGGCCACACTTCTCCTGATGCAGCCCAGGNGCTCTCCAGCCATTCTCCACCCAACCTGTATTTGTGCCTGGGGTTGCCATGTCCCAGGTGCAGAACCCTGCACTTGGCTTGGTTGAACCTCATGCAATTTGCACGAGCCCACCTCTCCAGCCTGTCCAGGTCCTTCTGGATGGCATCCCTTCCCTCTAGCGTGTCAACTGCTCCACCAAGCTTGGTGTCATCAGCAAACAGAAGAAGAAGACAGAGCCAGGCTCTTTTTGCAGGTGCACAGCAGGAGAAGGAGAGAAACAGTCACAACATGAATGAGGGGATGCACCAAGGTGACAATATTAAAAAAGTTTCACCATGATGATAGTCAGGGACCAGAATTGGTGAGACCCAACTGGATAAAGCCCTGAGAAACCTGGTTCTGAATTCACTGTCAACTCTGCGAGCAGGAGGCTGAACAAAAGATCTCCTGAAGTCCCTGAATTATTCTATTAAAATATCACACAAGAAAGATTAAGAATTCCTGAAATGCTTTTTAGAAAGTAAAGAGAAAGAAACAAATTTTCATAATTGATCACCCAAACATAAATGGCAAAAATCCTGTCTAGCAAAAAAGTATCAATTTGCATATACTTGCCATAAACAACAATATTCCATTATTCAGCTAACTGGCACATTTACACCTAAAAAATTGCTTTGGAAGCTGGTAAAATTCAGCACTTGGCCTCTTAGATGTGGCACTTCCAGCAGCTGGAATATTTGTAGGCTAGTTCTATACTGAGAATTTCACTTTCCAGCAGATCTACCAACCTAGGGGGTGTAATATGTGAGCCATCTACCTCCAGAAATAATTAAAACAAAAAAAATCAAAAAATCCAATGTCAGTCAGTGTATTTCCTGACATCAAGCTAAAGACCACCAACAAAGAGCTTGAGCTGTAAGAGCATTCCCAGCAAAGGCATGCAAGAATAAAACATGTAGGCTCCTCTCCCCTTCCCATTTGCTCCTCACCCTCTTAAGTCCATCAGCGTGGCACCAACAAGCCAGCCTGGTGCATACAGAGGTATGTAGCAAATACAAAACCAAACACATACACACACACAAAGAGAAAAGAGGCAAAGCATAAAGAAGCATGCACAAACCAAGAACAAACGTGCAAGCCTCTCTATTTGTGGTATCTGGACTCAATTAGGTGGAGAGAGATGCAGATAAAAACCATGCCAAGTTACCTTCAATGGAATAAGAATAATGTGCTGGGCTGGGCTGGCTTGTGGTTAACCCTGTAGTGCAGGTAAGAACACTGTGCTGACTTGTAGATGGAGTCTGAATTAAACCACTTTCAGGTTTCATACCTGGCCACAGTGCACCTGAATCAGATAAATTGGACCAGTTACAAACAAATATGCTGGGACCAAACAGCATACTGCTACCTCATATTAAGATTTTTGCTCATCACAAAAGCAAGTAACAAATCATACATGGAAAATGTTTAATTCTGCAATAGTAAGTGCTGACTGTCAGGCTGTGCACGGAGCTGCTGAAAAAACTAGCTGAAAAAGAGAAAATTAAAAGCACCAACAAGACTAATTTCCAAAGCTTTCAACTAAAAATCTATTAGTGTCACAGTAAAATTCACCACCAGCTCAGCATAAAGGAACGGCTAATGCCTCTGCTGTTTGGGAGAGTTGCACAGCGCCGCAAACGACCTCAGCTATTACATAGCGAGGCTGACGTTGGTATCTATTAAGGTCAAGGTCAACACTCCCACTACTTCACCGGGATTTTGCGTGAATATTTTAAAACAAGCCACAAGTCAGTAATTTTCATAGACTGAACACAGTGAATATAGAGCTTAAAAATAAAGGGGGGGAAAAAATCTAAATGTTTCTTCTAAATTTCCTGCCATTGTGGAAAGCATTTGTAACACCACTGGACAAAGCACAGAGAGAGCAAAGTGACTGTCATTCATCTGCAGAAGGTGCACATAAGCAGTCTGCTTTCTAGGTCTAGTCTGCACAGACGGGGTGAAAAGAGCATCCAACGGAAGGAGCTCAGCTCAGGCCTGGTTCTTCAGGGCTCTTCAGCCTTTTGTTTAAGTGTTTCCAGACCTACAGCTAAAGTCAAAGGCATTTCTCCCTGGCACTGGTTAGAAAGCAGGAATCAGTTGAGACAATCTACTTAAAAAAGAGGAGGAGTGTGCAAAACAGAGGGACAAAGGACACGTTTGGAGCTAGACACAAAGTTCAGGGCCAGCAGAAAGACCACCCTCTTCTTAAGCTCCCCCCAAACAGTACCAAGGCTGTGAAAGCCACCTGCGGCTGTTCACCCACAGGACAAGCCACCGGCTACGAGCTCCAAATCTCCTACCCAGAAGACATGGGAAACTCCAGAGCTGGAGACAAGCAGCAGCTCCAAGAGCTCAATCCATGCTGTGGCTTTGTCAGAATTAAATTCTGCAAGGGCTCTGATTTAGTTACATACCTGATCTAAACCTGCCACCTATGAGTGAAATTAAGTCACTCACAGCCACACCAGGGTTTTGATTCTTTGACTCTCAAGTTGTATCTTCGTTACTGTTTCAAACCTCAAGATAATTAACAAACAAAAGGGAAAGACTGATTTAAGAGAGATTGTAGATATATTGCAGAAACTCCAGAATAAAATGTATGGGAAACGGATACTCTAAGGAGTGCAGGAGTAGTTGCATTTGTTTTGTCTGGAAAGGGAGTGCCATAATCTTCAAGTAGGTGAGTAGTTTTTAGAGCGGATGGTAACCAACAGCTCCTCACAGTGCAAGACAGATGGACAAGGAGCAGAGAGCAACATGATGAGAGGCCACAGGGCACAGAGAAGTGCCAAAGAGCTGTGACAATGGAACAGAAACCAGCTCTGACTGCTGTAGGGTGACACCAGGTCAGACAGCCTGCTCAGAGGGACTGGCAGGGCTGGCTGGATGCCAGCGAAGGAGATGAGTAGGGTCCTGCCCTAAGGCACTTTCAGCCCCTGCTTTCCATGGCTGTCTCTGTCATCTCCCCGTATAGACATATTCTGCTTCCCACTGGGCAGGGCACACTCTCGGCCCGGTGGCACCCGTCCTTCCCCCTCGTTCTGTGAGGCAGCTTCGATAAGCCAGCACAGCCTCAGGGGTTGCCGAGGGGAAGCTGGGCGAGGGGAGAGGAGACCCCTCCACGTCCAACAGCAGCACCGCAGCTGGGCAGAATAATGTCGCAGCACACGTGTGTGTGTGTTGAAAGGCCCATCAGCTGTAGTATCTTCTTGAGTTAATGTAAACCATCACATCCACAATGTTTCTAACACCAACTTACAGCTTCACATATGCAGCCTGTATGTCATCACTCTTATTTTAATGGTTCTTTAAAAAAATCTCTCCATGCCACAAGTAAGTCCTGTGTAGAACAATGCACTAAAAGCCACCAAAAAAAACATTACAGCACAAGGAAAGGTGACAAACTGGAAAGAGCATAGGTCATCTCTTCGCTGAAAGCAGCAGTTTGACCTGAGTGATCTCAAAACTATGCTTATGTTTGTCAGCTTGCTTGAAATTCATGCTTAAAACACACCTGCTTCGTTCCAGTTAGATAATCCATGATGACTTCTTTTTGGCATAGAAACAAATACGCAGTAGGAAGTCATGCAAACCTCTGGAACAGGCCCTTTGATGCTGGTGAAACATCTGGCCAACTCCTCACCTGCTCGATGGAGATTCTGTGAGCAGAAACAGTTTGTAAAATTTCCTCTGCATGGTGCATGTCCAGCCCTCTACCTCTCCCTGGCCCTCACACCAACAAGGTCCATCTTCTCACTACAATCGAGCAGGTACCACTCCAGTATGATTTCCATTACTGGAAATATAACTTTTAACATCTTCCTAACACTTGAATTCGGACTAAAAATGCAGGTGTTTAATAACAGACCTCAAAATCCATACCAAGACATTTCAGTAACTGATCACATTGCACATGGTGTTTGTTAACAAAGTTCCTGTGAAGTCAACAGAAAATGCTGATCTCCTGCCTAGGTCTTCAGAAGAATTTCTACTGTTAATTGATATTATAACAGTGAAACAGCCAAATACGGAATTCCAGAACCTGTGGATTAAAAAAACCCCAAACACTACCCCCAATACAGCCACCACTACACTGCCAAAACATCACACAAACACAAAACACTAACAAAACTCCCTACATCCTCCCTCCTCCAAATGAATTTACAAGTCTAAACCACCTTTTTAAAGATCTTGGTCTAACACTTTAACACTTCAAGGGAGCATTCCATGTATTTACACATTTTTAAAAAAAAAAAAAAGGCGACAGAGCAAAATACTTAAGAATATACGAAGCAGCCTCAGTGCACCGTCCTCAACAAACCATCAATAAACACCAAATAAGGTAGTAAAGGAAATCACCAGCCACCAGTCAGGTACAGAAAAAAACAGTGCAACCAACAAGGCACTGACCGTCAAGTGCAGGCACCCGGGGAAGAGAATTACGTTCCAGCAACCTTAACACGGGGTCAGGCATGGTTTGTACGTAACAGACCACTATGACAACACCCAAAACTACAAGGGGACAAAAAGAGGAGGAGCAGAGAGTTTAGGGATTTAGCAGCCAAACTGCACTGGCAACTGGAGGCTTGGGGATGGACACAGCAACAGGCTGCTCCGCACCCATCCAGCTTTTCATGGAAAAGCTCTCCTGGAGGAACAAAGGCAGCTCAGAAAACACAACTGGCAGAGCAGGACATGTCACAGAGTCAACAAGGTCCTCACTCACTAGAAATCACAGAATCTTCATGGTTGGAAGGGACCTTTGAGATCATCGAGTCCAACCACAAAAAAAACCAAAAAAACACCAAACCAAAAAAAAAACCCCAAACCACCCTACACACCACACCCACCCACAGACAGACACAAACCAACAATCTTGGGCACTACAGCATGCCCTGAAGTGCCACGTCTACACATTTCCTAAATACCTCCAGGGATGGCGACTCCACCACCTCCCTGGGCAGGCTGTTCCTGGGCCTGACCACCCTCTCAGGAAAGTAATTCTTCCCAATATCTAATCTAAACGTCCCCTGCCACAACTTCAGACCATTTCATCTGGTCCTGCCGTTATTGACTTGGGAGAAGAGGCCAACCCCCACCTCTCTACAATCTCCTTTCAGGGAGTTGTAGAGGGCAATGAGGTCTCCCCTCAGCCTCCTCTTCTCCAAACTAAAGACGCCCAGGATGTGAGACCTGAGACCATCATGGTGCCAGGTGGTGGGGAGGGCTGGCTGCTTTACCTGGCTCTGGAACACGGTCCTGTTTGAACCTTACTGGCAGGGGCTGAGCTAGAAATGCCCCACCCAAATGGCCCTGCTCTCCTGGAGAGCCTCAGATTGCTGATAAAACAGCCCAAATCTTACCCCCTGCAAAGCTCCCACTTTATGGCAATTCAAGTGATCAGTCAGAACAACCTATCTCAGCATTAATACAGGGTAAAGCAGATTTGGGAGATGCTGTTGATCAAACCCTTGCACCCCAGTTACTACAAAACCATTGTTTTCTTCCTAAGGATCCCTCAACCACAAGAAAACTCTTTTCCATTAATCCCAGGTGTATATATATATATATACACATATATATATATGTACACACATATATAAAAAAAGAAAGAAATGTAGATTCATTTTACATGTTTGATTGTTCTCATAAAGGTAACAATTTGTGCCCTATTTAAACAGTATTAGTAATGTAACTTATGTCTAATAAAACTGAACTTAGTTGTATCATCCTTTCTACACTACCTTTAAAAAACACCATGAAAAATCAATTGTTTTGTAATTTATATAAAAATCTGTCCTGGTTTGAGCGACATAGCACTAATGCTTGGGAAAACTGCACTTTTAGAAGACTCTAGTGTCTGAATTCATGAAAATATTTACTTTACAGACAGCTGGGCTATGTGGGATTCAAGGTCTCAGTACTTTTGAGCCTTGCCAGGTGCAGGGATGAGGAGGAGCGAGACCCAGGCACTTGACCCAAGCTGCCAACAGGGTTATTTCATACCATGAACGGGTTATTTTTACCATCCAACAGAAATTAGAAAGAGGAGTTCTCTCTCTCTTCCTTGATGGCTGCCATCCTGAGAAGTCCTTGCCCCGGTGCCTGAGCCCGGAGCCCGTCCCTTCCTCCCGAAGCCGCAGCACTCACAGGGTCCCACATTGGGTAGGGGTGCACAGCTCCCCGCTGGGGGAATGGGCGGGGGATAGTCCTTGGGTATTTTATATTGGTATTGGGATCAATCCTGGTTCTTTAGTATTATTAATGTTAATTGGTTAGTCTTATCCTATTAAATCTATTTATATTTCAGTCCTCATGTTTCCTTGTATTTCTGATTCCCCGTCCTACGTGGGGAGGGGTAATCAGGTGACAGAATAATTGTCTAAAAGACAATAAATTGTTGTGGGTTTCTCAAACTGTAACAAAGTCCTTGCTCCGTCAGGCAAGGACAACAAAAGCCAACAAAAGCTGGTTTTGTTCAGACACCTAGTTCTTCAGCTAAGGAAAAAGTAACCCCTTTACATTTCAAGATATGAAGAGTTTAGCACTAAAGATAAATCTGCTAGAGGCTCTGTTCATCCCATTACACAGCACGACGACAACCCCCTGAGGCAGACCTTTGATGTCCATCTCTCAGCTGCGCCGCTGGCGAGTAGCACACACTGGGGACACACAGCTCCACAAGGACATGCTGGGGACACACAACTCCCCAGGGACCGCTGTGGAGGGGCGATGCTGTCCCCTCCTTACAGCTGAGTGCTGCAGAATAGCCTTTGCCACCATGCACTTTTGAGAGCGGGCAACAATATGCAGTATTTACACATGAAACCAAGCAGGGCAACATCAAAAATGAAAAGAGAAGTTAAAATGTTAATTTTTAATAATCAGTTATAAAATTTCATACATGTGGGGGTAGTCAGTCCTGTGGGTTTTCTCCCGAATGCCTGACACATACACAGAGCACAAGGAAAGACCAGGCAGCTCCTCTCACTAGCTAACCCACCCAGGAGCTAGATTTTTTTCTGTCTGCACTACTCATCCTCAACTCCCTTTATACACGATGGAAAGATGGCTATTATCTTCTAAAACAGATCAGCACCCGAGAGCGTGGCCCTCCCTCCCTGCACTACAAAGGAAGCACGGGGTGAATGGCTCACACCCTGTCATCCAGCTGTAGCTGCTCGGCTGCGACAGGACTTTTACACCCCTCAATCATTTGCAAACACTGGAATGGCTAATAGAGGGCTCAAGTATTAGAGCAACTTAAGCAAACTTACTTGCCTAGTAAGCTTGGAGACATTTTAGCATGAAACCTAAATTTGTTGAAAGATAAGGTAACAAAAACATCTTAATCCTGGACAGCAAAAAGAAAAGGAAAAATACCTTCAGCAGAGATGCTGTAGTATGGGGTCTTGTGTGATTTCACTGCCAAGGAAACTGCACAACTGGAGAAAAGTATGATCCCAAACTAAGAACTGCCTGGCAAGTTTCATGAGGAGACATCCAAATTAATGGACAGGAAAACAGCTTTGTAAGAAATAACATTTTATAATATGAAGTCCCATCTGTACTGTAGATACTGATCTACAATTTAAGTTAGGCATGTGCTCTCCAACAAACTCTTCTTTCCAACACACCTGGTTAAGCTTAACACTGGCTTTTTAATGAGACATAAGACAATTGCAGGCACTGAGAAGTCTTACCGAAAGGAGGTAGTCCATAGGTTTGGGTGGTCTGGGGGTAGATGGTGTAGGGCTGAGACTGCTGTAGTGCTTGGTACTGAGTCTGACCAGGGTAAGGGCTCATTGTTTCCGATACAGGTACAGAAAGGATATGTGCATATGGCCTTATTAAAACGAAAGAACAAAAGTAAAAAAGAACAATTTACATTATGCATTTTTCAGCCTCCGAACCCGAAGACACATAAAAAAATTGCTTTAGGAAGAAGAAACAATA
Organism: Calidris pygmaea; assembly: GCA_003697955.1. Lineage (NCBI taxonomy): Eukaryota > Metazoa > Chordata > Aves > Charadriiformes > Scolopacidae > Calidris > Calidris pygmaea. Next base: position 413,713 of record QJSC01027991.1, on the reverse strand, counting down.
CACACTGACACGTGCTCTTAGTGTAACACCTGCTTGTGTTTCCCAATACAACAGGCTCTGGTTTTCTATGTCCTGCCTGTTTCTTGCCCGGACACCAGGGAAACTCTACCCCGTGGTACCAGAACACCAGTGCTTATTCCAGGACTGGGAGAGCAGGGGTGGGAGGGGAAGAACAAACTCCCCATTCCAACAGGCACAAGCAATTAGTTTCACTTATCATACCTCACAACACCAAATCCTAAAGCTAATACAATATTGTAGTACATGTCAAAACTACTGGAACACACAAAGAGACTACACACAAGCAGGTGTGGGGAACTAAGGCCTTCTATGCTGCCATGGGAAGAACTCTTAAGATCCCCAAAGGTGGTAAATGACCTGAAAATCCCATATTCCCCTTATATTCATTTATAGCCAGTTTGTTTATTCCTCACATATTGGGGGCATTACGCAACAAGGTTATTGTGTTTTCAATTACTTGAAGTGGCTCATTTATCCTTATGATCAAAAGACAACAGCCACTGAAGCCAAAGGGTGACTTCTATCAGCTTCAGTGTTCGCAGCAATGAGTATTTGTTGCCAGCAGATATGGAAGTGTGATTTACAGCATTACAGAAGTGCACAAAGTGGCAAAAATATAACTTCAGAAAGAAATAAGAGTTACAGAATTTAGTAACAATTGCTTAACTTACTTTGCAGAATACATTTGTGAGGTATAATCATTTGATGACCTTGGGATATAATCAGTGCATGTCATAACTGGAAAAAAAATAGTTTGTATAATTACACAGGCAATTTCAAAACCCCATGAACAATGACAATTCAATACCAGCATGCAAAGAACACTTTAACCAAGACAAGATTTACAAAGTTTTTTTAGTACTTTAAATATGTTTCAAAGCAAACTCTCAAAAGACGCACTGTTAAAACAGCACAAATATGTTTTTCTTGCCAGTTCACAGCAGGGAGATGATTCAGTCAATACTATCTCTACCTTTGTAACAGTGCTCTTTCTCTTTACCAGCTGCTACCATCATCTTCAAGGAATAACAGAACAGAATCATAGAATCATTTAGGTTGGAAAAGACCTTTAAGATCATCGAGTCCAACCATTAACCCAACACTGCCATGTCCACCACTGACACCTGCAGGGATCGCGACTCCACCACAGCCCTGGGCATCTTCTTCCAATGCTTGATAATCCATTTGGTGAAGAAATTTTTCCTACTATCCATACTAAACCTCCTTTGGCACAACTTGAGGCCATCTCCTGTCCTATCACTTCCTACTTGGGAATTTGCTCCAGATGCCAGTGATGTGCTTCAACAAGTCAGGCTCTCCCTATCTGGAACAGTCCTACGATGTTACTGCTCTTGTACCATCATGCAGTCAGCTCTCATATCAGTCATATCCACTAAGGGGAGCAAGCTAGTTTGCACAGGCAACCCTAACTGTAACATTTGCATTCTGCTACCTAAATAACTTCCTCTTAATGTAATCTGAGCGTAAGCGGCTGAGAAATACAAACCACCAGCCACATGCGCTGAACACTCCATGAATCACCACCCTCTGGTCCTCAGTGTTTGCCTGTACTCACGGTGTAAAGCCCGTGTAGCACAAGGACACAACAGGAAACGCAGACTGGGAACTTCTGGACCTAAAGGCTTTCATTGAACACATCAGATATTTTTACATCCCTCCTGCAAAAATGCCTTTTTTTCTAAAAAGAATGTCACTATTTCTAGAATTCTTATTTTTAAAATAGGACATGAAGAATCAGGTAATGATGTGAAAAAGAAAAAAACAACCTACAATATTATTGCATGCAACTTCTGGAATTTGTAAATGGCTGAACTGGTAACTCCTGCAACATCACAGCAGATTGATTAAAACAGTAAAGATGCAATCAGTTAGCAATGAATGGAAAGTTACGTGTTACATATTTTCAATGAAGTTGAGCTGATTTAAACTTATAAATAAGTATGGGCAGTCAACGGTATTCTACACAGAAACCCTACTTTTGTAATAACCTCCAGCCCTCCTTTTCCAAAAGAAAGGACACATTCCACCTCTCATTTCCTATACAATCTTTTATTTTCTGCCCTGGTTTCCCCTCCATTTATTTCATAAAGAATTTCTGCAGACATTCACTACAGTTCAGGGTCTCAGATTAAGTGCATGGTATATTACTACAAAAGACCCAACCAGCTCAATCCCTTCCCTCAAGAAGAATCACGTATAAAGTGCATTAGACTTAGCAGTACCCAGCAGCAAGCTGGGGGACAGGGACACAAAAATATTTGTTAGAAAGAGCTATTTGGTTACCATTGGGCATTAACGCTTTATAAACACCACAGCAAACATTCACCCTACAACTGGTATTGAAGACAGGTAAAGTACTACAAGGAGAAGACAAAGCTTGTGCTTGATGAAGCAAAGTAATGAGACCAGTGGAAGAGGAAAGACAGAGAGAGCAGAACTCCAGAAGATACTTACTCTCACTGGACATGGGAAGGTTTGAACCAAGGCTTGAGGATTCAGGTTTCTGATCACTGACTTCTGCGTTGCTCACATGACTGCCAGGACAAACAAAGGATAATCATTAGCATTATCAGTTCTTAAATTAACATCTTTGGGCACCCCAGCCCCTGGGTTCAGCCTTCCTAACTGAGGCAAATTGACTCTTCACAGAATGACAGAATGATACAGGGTTGGAAGGGACCTCTGGAGATCACCCAGTCCAACCCCCTGCCAGAGCAGGTCCCACCTACAGCAGGTCCCACAGGAACATGTCCAGGCAGGGTTTGAATGTCTCCAGAGATGGAGATGCCACCATCTGTCTGGGCAGCCTCTTCCAGGGCTCCGCCACCCTCACAGGAAAGATGTTCCTCCTCATGTTTAGATGGAATTTCTTATGTTCAACTTTGTGCCCGTTACCTCTTGTCCTCTCACTGGGCACCACTGAAAAAAGACTGGCCCCATCTTCCTTACACCCACCCTTTAAGTATTTATAAGCATTGATCAGATCCTCCCTCAGTCTTCTCTTCTCTAGACTAAAAAGACCCAAGTCCCTCAGCCTTTTCTCCTAAAAGAGATGCTCCAGACCCCTCATCATCTTTGTAGCCCTCTGCTGGACCCTCTCCAGCAGCTCCCTGCCATTCTTGAACTGGGGAGCCCAGAACTGGACACAGTACTCTAGATGGGGCTTCATCAGGACAGAGTAGAGGGGCAGGATAACCTCCCTCAACCTGCTGGTCACACTCTTCCTGATGCCCCCCAGGATGCCATTGGCCTTCTTGGCCACAAGGGCACATTGCTGGCTCATGGGCATCCTGTTGTCCACCAGGACTCCCAGGTGGACACCAGGACACCAGGTCCTTTTCCGCACAGCTGCTCCCCAGCAGGTCAGCCTGTCCTGGTGCAGGGGGTTATTCCTCCCCAGGTGCAGCACCCTACACTTGCCCTTGTTGAATTTCACCAGGTTCCTCTCTGCCCAACTCTCCAGCCTGTCCAGGTCTTGCTGTATGGCGGCACAGCCTTCTGGTGTGTCAGCCACCCCTCTCAGTTTTGTATCATCAGGAAACTTGCTGAGGGTACATTCCATCCCTTCATCCAGGTCATTGATGAATATATTGAAGAGGACTGGGCCCAGTACTGACCCCTGGGGAGCACCACTAGTTACAGACCTCCAACTAGATTCTGTGCCACTATTCATCTGAGCTCTGTCAGTTTTCAATCCATCTCACTGTCCATTCATCTAACCCACATTTCCAAAGCTCACCTACGGGAGACTGTGTCAAAAGCCTTGCTGAAGTCAAGGTAGACAACATCCACCACTCTACCCTCATCCAGTCATGCCATCGTACAAGACTATCAGATTGGTCAGACACGATTTCCCCTTGGTGAATCTGTGTTGACTGCTTCAGATAGCTTTCTTTTCCTCCATATGCTTTGAGATGATGCTGAGAACGAGCTGTTCTATCATCTTTCCAGGGATGGAGGTGGGGCTGACCGGCTTGTAGTGTCCTGAGTCCTCCTTGCCCTTTTCGAAGACTGGAGTGATACTGGCTTTCTTCCAGTCCTTGGGCACCTTGCTTAACAGAAACTAGCTCTGCACTCTTTGATACTTCACAGAGATCCCAAGAGAGATATCTGCAGCTCTAATTAGACATTAAACTGTCATCACGTCCAGCACATTTACTCGCCAGCTGGTCTCTCAAGATAAGACTGTAGATTCACTGACAGCTCAGCAGACCCAGCAGCTCAGCTGCAGTGGAAAGGACCAACTTCTTTCCCCTTGCCTGGGCACAGCCTGCTGCTCCCCTGCCTCAGCTCAGCCACCCCTTAGCCTCTCCAGCAGAGTTTGATTTGCTCATCCAGCACAAAAAACGAGCAGTTATTTTTGCTGGGATACTGAACAGACTCAGCTCATGGAGGGATGCAGCAAGCACCATACTTGGTGCACACTAGAGCCACAAGCAGAACTGACCCTTGCAGCAGCAATAAGCTGTTACGTAAAACTGCAGCCTGAGGATATCAGAATAACATGCAGATACCTCAAAACTTCATGAAAAACTGTGTTGCAGAACTAGCAACAATAAAACTAAAGCCAACGAGGCAATCAACAAGGTGGTGCAACTTTCCTGGGACAAGGTAAGGGGGCAGTTGGCTGGTGAGTGCCATGGGTTTGGTTATAAGGCAACTGATTTGCCTGCCTTTGGCTGCTGAGAGGGAGCGAAGTGTAACCCAAATGCATCACCAGGGTTTTTCCCCCTGAAAACCTTTATAAACAAAATCCTTGGAAATCTTCCATAGTACTAGTAACTGAACTGACTTCCATAATAAAATGTGAGTTTTACAAGAAAATAGCATGTTTCTACGTAGAGTCAGGGTATTTGTGTACTACTATTCTTGGTGGAAAAAATGCTGTGATTCTGTGGCACAGATACCGATCTGCGGCTGTTAAATGGCATGCAGTCTGCAAGCAGTCTGAGAGCTGCTCGTTGGGATCCCTTCCTGTGGAAAACGCAATAGATAAAATAATGTTTCTGACCATACCACACCAGCCTGTGCTTCTGCTCGCTCTCTCTCACCACTGCTCTCAGCACACCCACCTGTGGCTCTGGGGACACCTCCATCCCAAGGGTCCTTATCTTCCATCACTTACAACTTTTCAGTTCTTACTAACTCAGAGAAAACTTCCCGCTGGCACTGTGGCCGCCTTGCGCTGCCAAGAGCGTCGCAGTGCAGCGGAGCACATCGTATTCACAAAAGGGTTAAGACTCTTACGGATACTTAATGCTCCCAAGAGAGGACCCTCACTGGGGACCACTCTTCCCTTCCCCACCTCTACAATTCAGATAAAACACATACAGCCAGAGGATTGACATCAGCTGAAAATCATGTTGGCCAAGGAGAAACAGGTCTAATAAATTATTTTAAACTATCCTACAGGTCAAACTTAGAATCATATATAGTTTTATCAAAATAGAACCAGAATATTTAAGCAGGTGAGAAATGCAATTTTATCTCTCCCCTCCATTCTATTTTTAAAGACTATATAAGGATGTTTACACTCAAATCGTGAGGCTACTGGTGCCTGTAGGAAAAGCTGTGATTGCCCTGGAAGCAGAAAAACTGACACACTCCGGGCATGTTCAGACCTGCCTGTGCTGCCCTCAGCCCCTTTGTCACCAACAGAGAAAAAACCCTCCTAGGACATGGTTCATCTCCCCTCATACCGGCGAGGAAGGGGGCTTGCAGTGATTAGTTCACATTTCTAACTCTTAGACATAAAATGGATTTCACACACTGTTTGCTCACTGTTTCCTGTTAAAGTATTCTCTTCGAATTTTAAAAAAAATATGTACTAATGTCCCCATTCAGGGCTTCAGTGTATCACATCCACTCCTGCACGAACGGCACAGTGTTTCCTCTTCACTCACACTGGGATGTCAGAGACTCCAAAACAAAATCTTTCTTGATCATATTTGCTACTTCTCACAGGACCAGAATAAACCCTAATATAGCTGTGCTCCCTAAATGTAATAATAGTGATTAATTCCATCATACATCAGAAAGCATCTACTGAGGCTAAAAATAGTACAACAGCTTTACACAGAAAAGGCTATCAATTTGAGTGGGTTTAACTTCCTAAAGCAGTTACCCACACAGTTTTGCTGAGAATCATAGCACAGATATCAAAATATTCTGAGTCTCACCAGAATAAATGCATGCTATGTGCAGTATGTGAGTTTCATGAGATTCCATCAAAAAACGGATGTTTGATGAAGCAATTAAGCCTCTTTGTAGCCACTTTCATAAAGCTTAATACCAAAGGGCCAGTAATTTTTGTTTTTTATTTGGAACTTAATCTCTAAATTCTATCAAATGCAAAAGTGACTTGTATTTACCCCATCTTCCTGAAAAATAAAATAATATGCAAGCTTCTAAAATGGAAGCTTATAATGATAGAAGAACATTAATAACTGTTCCACACTAAAATCAAATTCAAAATTACGTACCTCAAGCTTTGTTCTCTGGATTCCTGCATCTTGGCTTTTTTTACCTGCAAAGACAAAAATGTTCAGAGGCGCAACGAATGAGAGCTGTCCTTGACAGACCCTGTGCTCACAGGCCTCCATGGGCACATCCCCACTGGTTACTATCGAGTTGGCATTAGTGTTTAAACACAGAAAGCCTTGCATCGAACTCCAGAGCTAACCAGTGTAACCAAGGGTTCTTCATCTCCAAACAAGCTTTTTCTTAATTAGAAAACAAGTGCTAAAGCAGAACATGTTAGCAAAATTGCCATGTTATTTAATTAACATACGAAGGGATATACAGCTACAAATGTCTGATAAGGACAATTTTATGGAAATTGAATAGAACAGCCACACATTTTAAGGAAATCCTATTTTGCATAGATCCAGCACAACTGCCATAAACTTGGGTCCTTTGCTTCCCCCTCCCCATATTTAAATATGACATAAAATAGGAAGTTGAGTATTTTTTTCTGTAATAAATTAGGAGTTCCAATTTTCATTTCTGAGTGAAAAAAAAATACAGCATTTATTCTGGTTTTGTAGGTGGTCAGCTGGATCCAGTTCCTGGATGGGGTCTTGCACAACAGAAAGCACTGGCTTGAACAGCAATTCAGTTTTCTGCACGCAGGCTACAGATACTGCTGTGAACTCCTGGGCAGGATGACAGGGTCACAGTCTGTAGCCTGTAGACTTTTGACAAGATGTTCCTGCGATATACTGGCTTTTCCTTCCCCCACCTTCTCCCTCGAGCAGAAAGTTTTACAGTCCTTCATGTTCCCGGAACATCTTTAGATGCCAAACTCCCTGCTTCGGTACCCAGCTCTGCTCTCATGGATCATCCCGGTCCTGGCACTTGTCTTCTGTGAAGGGGTCTGGGAAGGTCCGTGCTGGGTACACTGGGTTGCAGGGATGGCAGCCCCTGGTGCAGGTACCGCACTCAAGGACAGGCTGCTGCCACATATGAAAGCCACTGGCATAAATGCCTCACCGTGATATTCAAGTTTGTCTCTCTTGGATGAGTATAAATAAAACACCAGGAAAATGCAATTTGAGTATGAGAGGTCAAAATGTGCTCAAAACTTAAAAAAAAAACCCAAATATGATAAAATGATAAAACACAGGTGAATTCCTGATGGGTACGGGGAGACTGGAGGCAAAGGTACAAAAGGATAAAGGCTCAAGGCAACAGCAAGGGGAAAGGATTAATCAAACAGTAAGGATGGAAAGGAGAAAGCTTAAAGGACGATCTTCTCTCCCTGATGAAGTTACAGTATTTTAGAGCTCAGTCTGCTTTCACCTATTACTCTTGCCAGCAGCAATTCACAGCAGAACACTACAAACTGCAATTAGCGCTCATCACACACATACAAAAAGGCAAAGGAAATGACAAAATACTATGGTAGAACAATGGCTCGGATATTACACAGCTTCAAATCTGGCATTCAATTCTTCAACCTGAGCTGGTGACACTGCCATTGCCAGGAACTCCTGTTGTGGTCTTCAGCCCCACAGCTTCACAGGCTTTTCCAGAGCCCTTTTGCCTGGCTGAAAATACACGCTCCTTCTGGCCCCCATTACCACAAGGTCCAGTCCTAAAGGAGCTGTATCAGTCTTCCCCACCTAAAGACAATGTTAACTACAGGGAAAGCAGACTAGTGTTCCTCCAGCTCCTTCGAGCACACAGCTATCAGAGCATGACTGCTGCCCACCCACGGTACCCTTCAGCTCCTTTTGGCATCCTTCTGTCCCACAGCAGCTGCTCCAGCTCCCCTCTGGGACCCTGCCACCCGCTCCTTGGCAGGGACCTCAGCCACCAACACCGTGCCAGACAGCCTAGGGTGCCACACTGCCCACAGGGTTCTTAAGGAAAGGAGACAGAAAAAAGTGAATCGCATCAGAAAAAGTAGCAGCAAACCGCCTCAGACCAAAATTACATTATAAAAATAAAAATGAACTTAGAGTTTGCAGCTTGAATTTTAGATTTCACAGGAGGAATGCTGCTGTTTTCAGTCAGGTACTTGATAAGATCCAGCTTCTTCCATTCAGTAGTTTGTTGTTTGGGGTTTTCTTAATATGGGAGGTGGACAGAGAAATCAGGTCACTTATCAAAAAAACCCCAAACAACAACCTTTCCCCCCCAAAAAGAAGCGAGGTTTTGCAAGAACACGTCAGTTTTATTCCTGTTTTCATCACAACCAGAATAGGGGGGATTTTTTGTCCCCTCTCAAGTGACAGTATCACAGCTTGAAGACTTTTCATGCAGAAGTGAATTCACTTTTTTTAAAAAATAAGGAAAAAAAGAAAAAAAAAGAAAGAAAAGAAATGAAAACATGGGAAAAGATGTGGTCTGCCTTGATGATTCGAGTTTCAGCTTTAGCAACTTCTGACATCATCTCACTAAGCTCTTCTGCTGCACTGCAATAAGTGACATGTATCGTAAGGTACATCTTTGCTCCTACTCCCATCTTTTTATTTCACTAGAAGTTTGGCGGTTATATTGATTATTTTTTTTATAAAAAAAGGGGGGGAGAGGGCAAGTGACACAATTCTAGCTGATCCCTGTTCCCAAACGACAAACTTTTATAACTGAAAACCCAAATTGCTCTTTGTGCTGGAAAACTCTGTTTCTGCCCTAGATCTACCAACATTGGAGTTCAGTTGTATTTACAAAGTCTGAATCAAAGCAGAAACACAGTTTTCCTCCTGACGTCAACATAAGAGTTACTCTAGGAGTGAATCCAACTCTCAGGCCGATCTTCATGGACCCATTTCCCAGCCCGAGCAGAACCAGAGGCAGCCCTGTGCTCACAGCCAACCCCCGAGCCAGGCGATGACGTGCTGGAGCAAAGGCTGCCAAAGCCCCTGAAGCCTGTTGCGAAGGGAGGACCGTTACACACATGGCAGAACACAGAACCAGATTGCAAACCCTTTGCCAATTTCAATTAAGAAAAATCTGCAGCTCAAACACACAACCATAATTTTCTTCTCTACCCTTTTGGCAGTGCTGGGTCTTTCTGGAGCCCTTTCCATCACCCTGCTCTCCCTACCACCGACCGACTCACCCTGGCTGTCCCACATGAGAAGTCATTCCGAACAGAACCCAGTGGGTGTCTGCAATGAGTCTAACGCAAGTTCACCATCCCTCATAAAGAAGGAGATTTTTGTCATTTTCTAGCATTAAGGATTACATAAAGTATTATAAAAATCAACTACTTGCATCCAAAAAGCATTCAACAAGTGAGAGACTACTATATAGGATTACTTCTAGGAACTAATCCAGATTAATAATTTATTATAAAAAATAAAATTTTTCATTATGAGGTCGGGGGTCACTTTTGATCATTTTCCCCCAAACTTCCCTTTGCTCTCTGATTTCCCATGTCTGTTTCTGTTCTCTAGCACTGCCGTGTGCACAGAAACTTTTCCATTCTAATCCAGGCTTGACAAGGGAAGAAACATTCAAAAAAGGGGACAAAAGACGTGACTGTTTAACATGCCAGGCAGCAGTATCCAGGGTAAGTGAGTAGTCTTACCTTCCTTTAGAAAAGACACACTGTATACATTTGGACCAATTATTACCATCAGTCCACACCAATACAAGAAAATTACCCTATTTCTTTTATCTATTTATTTTTTTAAGTAAAATGCATTGAACTCAAAGCCTGAGGACTTCTCTACAGGCTTCTTTTTGGATTCATTTATCAACGGTTTGCCATAAACATTATTTTCTGAAGTAACACACTAAACATTTTCCCATGATTAAGAAAAGCAAAATCATTTGGCAAAGAAAATAAGTTTGTACAGTATCAGTGTCGGGCTTCTAGGCAGACAGCATTGTGTAAGGCTGACTTCAGTTTTCTTTTTTTTTTAATTGGGAAAATTCACTTGTTTCGGGAATGGCCTCACTACAAAATCCAGAAAGACTGTTCTTTTCATTTCCTCATGCAAAATGTGCCGCTATACTTGAAATACCACCTCACTTACTAGTTGTGACCAATATAGTCTCATTTTCTGGCTCAGAATGACTGACTGGCATAAAATACTTCAAAGAAATTACCAAGAAAATCTTTAGCTGAAAATTACAGCAGAATCTGCTCATAGAGGATGCTTTCATATACTGAAAATTAGCTGTACCCTGTCTCCCATGCCCTGAAGAGTTAAGTTTTATAAAGACAGTTTTCATTATATAGGGATGTAATTACAGAAATTTCCTTTTTCAATAAACAGATTTAATTATCTTTTTCACGTTTTGTGTATATTGACTCGGGGATAATTTGCATGTTGTGTCAAGCAATATTTTGAACAACGGTGAATTTACTTTGTTCCTCAGTCATAAAATTGCATAAATGAGATGAAAATGTATTTTCTAACTAGTTAACTAAGAACATAAAATTCTCACATTAAAAAAACATCAAAATCTTTTCAATGGGAACATTACCAAACTGCCCTCAGCCTCCTACTCTATTTTTGTGTGCATTTGGAAAGGTCTCCAAAATTAAAATAAACTTCACTCTCAGAGTAACTTGGCAATTTCTTTTTGAGTTTGCATCAGGTTAAATTTGGGACTGTATCATTAATACAAACTTTTTTGCTTAATTCCCATGTTATTATGTTTTAGATACACAAATTTAACTTCATATCATACTGTATTAATAACTGCTCTGCCCAAAACTTCTGTGACATGACATTATCAGTTACTGATAATACAGACAGAATTGCAAATATCTAAGATGTTTGGACAGTAATTTTTATCTTAAGACATGCTTCTCTAGTCGAACACACTGCTAAATTAAGAATTCAAAAAAAAAAGCTTTCCACCTGTGGAGATGATGAATCATGGGACCTTTTCCAGATCTTAAGCACAAGAAGAATTAAGGACGATAAACACTGTAATAACAAGCATGCTGATTCTTTCATTAAAATAGTGAATTTTAATTTCTCTAGAACAGGCTTGAAATGGTCTGGTTTCCTGAGCATAACAAGTTATTATTAGGTATAATTTTACATACAAACATTATAGACTTTAAGCACAGATAACTGTTCCTTGTATTACTACTGCCTGTATGATTATATTAAATGTACAACAAATTTCACTAACAGCAAAATGGTTTTTCACCTCTAGATAAATACACTAAGTATAAGCCTTATTTTTCATTATTAATTAAAATAACTGTATTCTGAATTTGTTAGATCACCAATTTAGTTTATATGTTAATTTTCAGTCTTTTTAAATGTACTTACTGGTTGTTCGGGTAAGTCTTGTGGCTCTTCCATGGGTATTACTATTTTAATGCTTAAATGAGTCAAATCGTGTGTTCCTCAGCAGTCTTCAAAGCCTGTCAAAAAAAGGTGTTCATAGCTTTATGTACTTTTTGGGGAGCTTATCATTTAGGCTATCAGAGAATATTAATTGTTATATATTCCACCCACAGGCGTTCTAAACTCATGTTGCCATCTCCCAAGTAAAAGACAAAATTCATATATGGAAAGATTTCATAAACAAGGGATTTAGCTTTAAGCTTCAAGATACAAACAGACTTTTTTATGCACGTGGCACATTTCTACATCATTTACTTGTACCATACTGACTGCAGGAGCTAATGTATCAATCAGACATGTGCACCATGATTTTAAAGACACTTTAAATGATCAAGTCTTGTCTACTAGGTCAGTAAACAGCGTGATTCAATCTAACCTGTTTTAATTTAGAACATTTATATAATGAACAAAAAAAAAAAATCAGGACAAGACTGTACACCTAAATATATTTACATGCAGTACTGTTTATTGCCAAATTCACAAAGCAAGTTTATTATTTCAATTGCAGCCTTCAAAAAAAGAAGTTTGATGAAAATTTGTAAAATAATTTTTATGTTGGAAGCTAAATAACTCAGTAGTAATTAGCACAGAGACCTTGGATACTATACCAAAGAGCTACTATCCCCCAAGGTTTTAAAACCATGAAAAGCAAATTTTGGAGATTACCTTCACAACATGATTAATTTTTGCAATTTACTGGACAAAAGATAAGGCACACATTCTCCATGGCTTCCCCCTCTGTACGACCAGTGCTGACAAACAGCCTGACCCACACGTTCGGTCACTGCTCTTTCACCCTCTCATCTCAGGAAAATAAAACCCGGCTCGAAGGTCCCCGGAGCAGCCCTGTCCCGGCTGCACCCTGAGCACATCAGGGCTCCCCCCCAGCAGAGCCATCCCTCTGCACGCACGCAGGGCTGCAGGCAGAGCAGAGCCCAAGTGGATTGCACAGATTAGAAGAAATGCTGAAAAACACTTAGTGGTTTGGAAAATATTAAATACACCAACTGCCTGTGCCGAGGTTCAACCCACTCCTGCCTCCATGGCCATTGAAGTTGTGCTGTAAATCCCAGTGGAAACGCGAAAGGCCATTTACCCTTCTCTGCCTCCTCTGTGCCTTCCTGTTCTCCCACCCTGCCTGGAGCACTCGGGCACCTTCACATCATGAAACTGTCCCCATGCAGCTAACAGAAACAACTTAGCAAAACTCTTGCACGGGGCTTTAAACTAGATGTGAAGGGGGAAAGGGATAAAAACAGACCCAATGGTAACGAACCTGGGGCAAAAGAAACAAGGATGGGGATGAAATTGGGAGCCCAGCTCAAGTGCATCTACACAAATGCACGCAGTATGGGCAACAAACAGGAGGAGCTGGAGGCCATTGTACTGCAGGAAAACTACGATATAGTTGCCATCACAGAAACATGGTGGGATGACTCACACAATTGGAGTGCTGCAATCAATGGCTACCAACTTTTCAGAAGGGACAGACAAGGAAGGAGAGGTGGTGGGGTGGCCCTCTATGTTAAAGACAGATTCGAATGCCTAGAAGTTAATAATGGGAATGACAGCGTAGAGTGTTTACGGGTCAGACTCAAGGGGAAGGCCAACAAGACAGACAACATGGTCGGAGTTTACTACAGACCTCCAAACCAGGACACAGAAGTTGATGAAATATTCCATCAGCAACTGGCAGAGCTCTCGCAATCACTCACCCTTGCTCTTGTGGGGGGACTTCAACTTCCCAGACATCTGCTGGAAATATAACACAGCAGAGAGGGAACAGTCCCAGAGGTTCCTAGAGTGTGTGGAAGACAACTTCCTAACACAGCTGGTGAGCGAGCCAACCAGAGAAAGCACCCTACTGGACCTGCTGCTTGTTAACAGAGAAGGTCTTGGGGGAGATGTAAAGGTTCAAGGTCGTCTTGGGCAGAGTGATCACAAGATCATAGAGTTTTCAATTCTTGCAGAAGCAAGACAAGGAGCGAGCAAAAATGCCACCTTGGACTTCCGAAAGGCAGATTTTGGCCTGCTTAGGAACATGGTTGAGGGTTGTCCCCTGGGAGACAGTCCTGAAGGGCAAAGGTGCCCCCAGGAAGGCTGGTCATACTTCAAGGAGGAACTCCCAAAAGCGCAGGAGAAGGCCATCCCTAGGTCCCATTAAACGAGCAAACAGGGAAGAAGACCGGTCTGGCTAAATAGAGGGCTTTGGCTGGACCTCAGGGAGAAAAGGAAAGTCTACAATCTCTGGAAAAAGGGGTTGGTTACTCATGAGCAATATCAAGGTGTAGCGAAGATATTTAGGGGAAAAATTAGAAGGGCAAAAGCCCAAGCAGAACTTAACTTGGCCACCACAGTTAAAGATAACAAGAAGAGTTTTTTTCAGTATATCAATAAAAAAAGGCAGGCTAGGGAAAATGTAAGCCCACTGATGAATAAGGTGAGTGCCTTGGTGGTGGAAGACACAGAGAAGGCAGAGCTGCTGAATGCCTTCTTGGCTTGGGTCTTCACTGCCAAAACTGCCTCTCATGAATCCCAGACCCTGGAGACAAGGGGGATGGTCTGGAGAGAGGAAGACTTTCCCTCTGTTGGGGAGGATTGGGTTAGAGACCACTTGGCCGAACTAGACATCCATAAGTCTATGGGCCCTGATGGGATGCACTCACGAGTGCTGAGAGAGCTGGCAGATGTTATCGCTGAACCACCCTCCATCATTTATGAGAGGTCTTGCAGAACAGAAGTGCCTGAGGACTGGAGGAAGGCAAATATCACACCAGTCCATAAAAGGGCAAGAAGGAGGACCCAGGGAACTACAGGCCAATTAGTCTCACCTCTGTCCCTGGGAAAATAATGGAACGACTTGTTCTGGATGTCATCTCCAAACGCATTGAAGATCAAGAAGTTATTGGAAGTGGTCAACACGGATTTACCAAGGGTAAAACATGCTTGACCAATCTGATAGCCTTCTATGATGTTATAACTAGATGGCTGGATGAGGGGAGAGCAGCAGATGTCATCTACCTTGACTTCAGCAAGGCTTTTGACACTGTCTCCCACAACATCCTCATTAGAAAATTAAGGAAGTGTGGGCTAGATGAGGGGGCAGTGAATGGATTGAGTCCTGGCTGTGTGACAGAACTCAGAGGGTTGTGATTAATGGAGCAGGGTCGAGTTGGAGGCATGTAACCAGCGGTTTCCCCCAGGGGTCAATACTCGGCCCAGTCCTGTTCAACATATTCATCAATGACCTGGATGAGGGGACAGAGTGTATCCTCAGCAAGTTCGCTGATGATACCAAACTGGGAGGGCTGGCTGACACTCCAGAGGGCTGTGCCGCCATCCAGCGTGACCTGGACAAGCTGGAGAGCTGGGCAGAGAAGAACCTAATGAGGTTCAATAAGGGCAAATGTAAGGTCCTGCACCTGGGGAGGAAGAACCCCAGGCACCAATATAGATTAGGGGTGGATCTTCTGGGAAGTACTACAGAGGAAAAGGATCTGGGAGTCCTGGTGGATGGCAGGATCTCCATGAGCCAGCAACGTGCCCTTGTTGCCAAGAGGGCCAATGGAATCCTGGGCTGCATAAGGAGAAGTGTGGCCAGCAGGTCGAGGGAGGTCATTCTCCCTCTCTGCTCTGCACTGGTGAGGCCACAACTGGAATACTGTGTCCAGTTCTGGGCTCCCCAGTTCAAGAGAGACAGGGAACTGCTGGAGAGAGTCCAGCGTAGGGCAACCAAGATGATTAAGGGATTAGAGCACCTCCCTTATGAGAAAAGGCTCAAAGAGCTGGGGCTCTTTAGCCTCGAGAAGACAAGACTGAGGGGAGACCTCATCTATGTTTACAAGTTCCTAAAGGGTGAGTTGAAGGATGATGGAGCTGGACTCTTTTCAGTGGTTTCCAGCGATAGGATGGGGGGCAACAGGCGCAAGCTGGAACATAGGAAGTTCCACTCAAAAATGAGGAAGAACTTCTTTCCGGTGAGGGTGCCAGAGCCCTGGAACAGGCTGCCCAGGGAGGGTGTGGAGTCCCCTTCTCTGGAGATCTTCAAGACCCGCCTTGATGCAATCCTGATTGATGTGCTCTGGGCAATCCTGCTTAGCAGGGGAGTTGGACTGGATGATCTCTAGAGGTCCCTTCCAACTCTGTCGAATCTGTCAATCTGTGAATCTGTGAACTTTGCTGCGTCCTGAAAACCACTGCTACTCCCCCTCCCCTGGCCCCCGCCAGACCTACTTTACCTCCCAGCACGTGCAGCCAGCCCGCCGCGCAGCACCACGTGCCAGGCACGGGGGTGCTTGGCAGCCTGTGATAATTTCATATTAACCACAAAATCACAAAGGATTTCTTCTCCCTCGTTTGAGGGCAGGTAAAGGTCTTACATACCACGCTGTATCATATTTGCCAGGGTAAAATTTCACTGAGGGTTTGAGCCTTTTCCAAGGCTGCCTCCCCTAATCAAAGCTACTTATCATTATTGCTTTAAATGTAAATAAACTGAATTTATAATAACTTTCTTCATTAACTCAGTGTCTTTTCAAATTACCCTATTCACACCACACACAAGAAAGTATACAATGCAAAGTACTACTATCACCATTGCAGTTCTTCCTCCATCAGTTTTAATTGGTTTTATTTTAAATATAAAAGTTTATTTCCTTTTTATTTTTTGTAGGAATAATAGAGAATAATCAAGACTTGAGACAAACTGTGGCATTCAAAGATTATGAATAGGAGTGTAGAATACAAGAGCGAACAGCAAGAATGGTTGAAATTGACACCAACAGGTCCCGCCCTGTCCCTTGTCCGTCATTTTTGTTATCTGATGCTGTTTCATTGTGTAATTTCTTAGAAAATTCCCAAACTAAACTCTCCATAATGGAAAAAGATTTCAAATGACACTTTGATCCATACAGCAGTAACTTCCCATTCCATGCTTTGCTTAACAGCTGTGAGCGGTTCATTAATTTTGTTTTTGAGAGGGATCTAAATAATTAGAAAGACAAAAAGATTCCCAGAGTCATGTCAGAATACGTTAGTTCACACTTATGAACAGAACTGTCCTCCCAAATGAGTGGGGCACCTCGTAGCACCTGGAAGCAAACAAAGGCAGCAAAGCAGATGAGCAGTAACCACACACCAAGATGGCAAGTGAAAACTGAACCTCTGGTGGCTTCACGCTTTCTTCTAGAGAACATTCTGTACCTCCAGAAACAGCAGCGTGGGGAGAAGACATCTCGTAAAGGCCTACTGCTCACAGCTGTTGTTTCAGAGGAGTGGGCAGAGCAACTCGAAGGAGCAGCGTGCGCTTGTCGTGGAGAGGATGTAGGTAACCAGCACCCCTGACTCACCAGGGTGAGGGGTCTCCCTCCAGCAAAGGCCTCCTCCGCCGCCACCACTCCAAGCTGCTGCTGGAGGAAGAGCTCCTGCCCCTCCTTACCTGCAGTAGCCCGCTCCTGCTCGCCTGACACCTCTTCCTCTGTGGCCACCAAAGCGCTGGTGTGGCTGACTCACAGGCTGGATCTGGGACCTGACCTTCTTCTGAAGAAAAAGAAAGGGGAAAAAAAAGCAGCAGCCAAGCACGACCCTTCTGCTGAGCTGCTGCAGGTGGGAGCAGCCCCGGCCTCGTGCAGCTCGGGCCTGTGGAGCCGGTGGGATGGGGACCCGGCAGTGCATGGAGCGGGGCAGCAGGACGCCCCTTTTCAGCAACAGCCATGGTAAATGAAACCATAATTTTACCATCTCATTTACGTTTCACTTTGGCAAAACGGAGGACATAAGTCATAGCAACATACGTGCAGCCCTGCAGCCTTTCAACCTGTATCGCTGTCCACCCCATCGCCCCCTTCTGCACAGCCGCCACGCGGCTGCTCCTGGCCGGGCACGGAAAGCTCCGGGACCCTGCGGAGGGCCAGAGCCCCTCCCGGCCACGGCCATCTCCTGCCGAGTGCGGAGCCGGGGGGAGCCGCCTGCCGGGAGAGCGGCGCGGAGCCGCCGACAGCCCCGGCGCCAGGAGCCGGGGAGCAGCTGCTCCGGCCGCACGCTTCCCTCACAGCACCCTCCAAGATGGCTGCTCGCCCGCCCCCCGGTCGGCCGCGGGCACCCCGGGGCAGCAGGCCCAGCCCCGGCCGCCACACGCCGCCTCCTCGCCCGGCTGCCCAAAAGACACAGCCCGCGCCCGGCACCTGCTCAGCCAGAGCCACCCCGGGGTATTGTCTTACTCAGCAAGCAGCTCACCATGAACAAAGGTGGCTTTTAAAAACTGAAGATAAACAACACCGTTTTTTTTTATATTTTTTTTTTGGTGGCATCTCAAATCTCAAAATGAGATTTTTACCTTGTCTAAAATTCAAGGCAACTGTGCTTCAGAGAAGTTTATCCCACAGTTTCTACCGTGGAGCATTTTAAAACCGTAAGAGACGGCAAGAGGAGAGAGGTCGGAGCAGCCCCCTGGTGCCCCAAGTCCCCCCCAGCCCAAAGCCCCGCGC